>PVIY010021071.1:0-43004 GCA_004026745.1 Myrmecophaga tridactyla
AAAAAAAAAAAAAAAAAAAAAAAAAAAAAAAAAAAAAAAAAAAAAAAAAAAAAAAAAAAAAAAAAAAAAAAAAAAAAAAAAAAAAAAAAAAAAAAAAAAAAAAAAAAAAAAAAAAAAAAAAAAAAAAAAAAAAAAAAAAAAAAAAAAAAAAAAAAAAAAAAAAAAAAAAAGAGATAGAAGATGCAAACAAATAAAATCAGAAATGGAAGAGAAGACATAACCATAGCCCCCACAGAAATAAAGAGGGTAATGAGAAGATAGTATAAGCAACTATATGCTAATAAACTAGATGGCGTAGATGAAATGGACAATTTCCAGAAAGGCAGGAACAACAAATATTGACTTGAAAAAAAATAGATAACCACAAGAAACCAATAACAAGTAAAGAGTTCGAATCAGTCATCAAGAAGCCCCCCAAAAAGAAAAGTTCGGGACCAGATGGGTTCACATGTGAATTCTACCAAGCATTCAAGAAAGAATTAGTACCAATCCTGCTCAAACTCTTCAAAAAAAATTGAAGAGGAGGGAAAGGTACTTAGCTCATTCTATGAAGCCAACATCACTCTAATAACAAAGCTAAAGATACAACAAGAAAAGAAATTACAGAACAATCTCTCTAATGAATATAGATGCAAAAATTCTCAACAAAATACTTACAAATCGAATCCACCATCACATAAAAAGAATTATACAGCATGGCCAAGTGGGATTTATTCCAGGTATGCAAGGATGGTTCCAACATAAGAAAATCAATTAATGTACTACACCATATCAACAAAGCAAAGCAGAAAAACACATGATCATCTCAATTGATGCAGAAAATTTGAAAAAATTCAACATCCTTTCTTGATGAAAACACTTCAAAGCATAGGAACGGAAGGGAATTTCTTCAAGATGACAAAGGGAATATATGAAAATCCCACAGCTAACATCAGCCTCAATGGGGAAAGACTGAAAGCCTTCCCTCTAAGATCAGAAACAAGACAAGGGTATCCACTGTCACAATTGTTATTCAACATTTAACTGAAAGTCCTAGCCAAAGCAATTAGGCTAGAAAAAGAAATAAAAAGCATCCAAATTGGAAAGGAAAAAATAAAACTCTCAGTTTGCAGATGATATGATATTATATGGTGAAAATCCCAAAAAATCTACAGCAAGGTTACTAGAGGTAACAAATGAATACAGCAAAGCGGCAGTATAAGATAAACACCCCAAAATCACCAGTGTTTCTATACACTAGTCATTAGCAATCTGAGAAGGAAATCAAGAAAAATATATCCATTTACAATAGCAAACAATAGAATCAAATATTTAGGAATGAATTTAACTAAGGTTATAAAGGACCTATACACAGAAAACTATAAGAAATTGCTAAAAAGAAATCATGGAAAACCTAAATAAAAGGAAGGGTGTACCATGTTCATGGATTGGAAGACTAAATATAGTTAAGATGTCAGTTCTACCCAAATTGATTTATAGATTCTATGCAATACCAATTAAAATCCCAACAAGTTACTTTGCAGAAATAGAAAAACCAATAACCAAATTTATTTGGAAGGGAAGGGTGCCCTGAAGAGCTAAAAGTACCTTGAGAAAGAAAAATGACGTGGTTGGTCTCATACTACCTGTCTTTAAAACATATTACCAAAGTACTGTGGTCAAAATGGTATGATACTGGCATAAAGATAGATATACTGAACAATAGAATCAAATAGAGTGTTCAAATATAGACCCTCTCATCTCTGTACAATTAATTTTTGATAAGGCAATCAAGCCAACCCACATGGAAAGAGCAGCTCTTCAATAAATGGTGCTTGGAAAAGTGGATATCCAAACGTATAGAATGAAATAGGATCCATACCTCACACCCCATATAAAAATTCACTGAAAATGGCTCAAAGACCTAAACATTAGAGCTGAGACCATAAAACTTTTAGAAGAAAATGTAAGGAAATATCTTATAAAACTTGTAACAGGGGATGGTTCCCTAAACTTACACCCAAAGCATGAGCACTGAAGAAAGAAATATAGATTCTTCAACTCAACAACAAAAAGACAAACAACCCAATTAAAAAATGGGCAAAAGACATGAACAGACTCTTCTCAGAAGAAGAAATACATATGGCTAAAAGGCTCATGAAAAGATGCTCAACTTCACTGGCTATTAGGGAAATACAAATCAAAACCACAATGAGATATCATCTGACACCCACTAGAATTGCCATTATCAAAAAAATAGAAAACGACAAGTGGCAGAGAGGATGTGGAGAAAGAGGCACACTTATCCACTGTTGGTGGAAATGTGAAATGGTACAACTCTCAGTAAGGCAGTTTGGCAATTCCTCAGGAAGCTAAGTGTAGAACTGCCATATGATCCAGCAATTCCATTACTAGGTATATATTCAGAGGAAAAGGTAAGGACACAAATGCACATTTGCACACCAATGTTTATAGTGACATTATTTATGAATGCCAAGAGATGGAAATAGCCCAAATATACATCAATGGATGAGTAGCTAAACAAGCTGTGGTACATACATAGGATGGAATATTAAACAGCTGTAAGACAGAATAAAGTCATGAAGTATGTAACAATGTGGATGAAACTTGAGGACATTATGCTGAGTGAGATTAGTCAGAAACAAAAGGACAAATACTATATAGTCTCATTAATATGAACTAACATTAATGAGTGAATGTTGAGAGTTGAAATTAAGAACACATGTTATTAGGAGATAGAAATAGGGTAGGGACTGGGCATTTGGTGCTGAAGGAATACAGATTGTACAAGAGGACTGACTGTAAAAATTCAGAAATGGATAGCACAATACTACCTGATTGTAGCACAATAATATAACTACTGAATGAAGCTGAATGTGAGTATGTTAGAGGGAGAAGGGCTGGGGGCATGTATGACAGCAGAAGGAAAGATAGAGGATAAAGACTGAGATAGTGTAACTTAGGAATGCCTAGAGTGGACAATGATGGTGATTAAATGTACAAATAAAAAAACGTTTTTGCATGAGGGAGAACAAATGAATGTCAACATTGCAAGGTGTTTAAAATGGATGATATACAGGAAAAATACAATCAATGTAAGCAACAGTACAATCAATGTAGTCAACAGTATAATCAATGTAGTTAACAGTAACATTGTAATATGCTTCCACTGAATGTAACAAAGGCATTGTGCCAAAACTAAGCATCAACAGGCAGGGGGAACTGAGAGAAACAAGTGCTAGATAAATGCAGAAAAAGAAATGTACCATCTATTCACTGTCCGTAGGGAAATGTGAGGTGCAGCCCCGTGGAGGGCTGAAAAGCACAGGCTAAGCCTACTTAAAATTAGGCCTAAAAGTCACCCTGAGAGAACCTCTTTTGTTGCTCAGATGTGGCCTATTTCTCTAAGCCACCTTGGGAGGTGAACTCACTGCCCTCCCTCCTGCGTGGGACATGGGTCGCAGAGGTGTAAATCTCCCTGGCAACATGGGACAGAAATCCCAGGATGAGCCGAGACTCGACATCAACGGAAAAGGCCTTCTTGATCAAAAGGGGAAAGAGAAGAGACAAAATAAAGTTTCAGTGGATGAGATATTTCAAACAGAGTTGAGAGGTTATCTTGGAGATTATTCTTGTGAATTATATATATATAACCCTGTTATGGTGTATTGGAATGGTGGAGGGAAGTACTTGAAACTGTTGAGTTGTGTTCCAGTAGCCTTGATTCTTGAAGAAGATTGTATAAAGATATAACATTTCAATGTGACTGTGTGATTGTAAAAACCTTATGTCTGAGGCTTGTTTTATCCAGGTTATGGACAGATGAGTAAAAAAATATCAATTAAAAAAAAAATCAATACATAGGGCGGGCCACGGTGGCTCAGCAGGTAAGAATGCTTGCCTGCTGTGCCCGAGGACCCGGGTTCGATTCCTGGTGCCTGCCCATGTAAAAAAAAAAAAAATCAATTCATAATAGGGTAAAATACATTGGGTAGATGGAAATACTAGTGGTCAATGAGCAGGAAGGATAAGGTGTATGATATGTATGAGTTTTTTCTTTCTTCTTTTTATTTCTTTTTCTGGAATGATGCAAATGCTCTAAAAATTGATCATAGTGATAAATACATAAATATGTGATGATACTGTGAGCCACTGATTGTACACCATGTATGGAATGTATGTTTGTGAAGATTCCTCAATAAAAATATTTAAGAAAAAAAAAGCATAGCATGGAGCAAAAGAAGCAAGTTGCAGAATGATACAGGTGTGATACTATTTACATAATTTAAAACATGCACATCAACACACACCCATAGATTTCAAGAATAGAGATAAACAAAAGCAGTTGATTTTAAAATAAATCAATCAATAAAATTTTCTTTTGACTTGTCCCTTTGGTATACAAAATGATATTAAACTCTAATGTTCAATTAATTTATACAGGAATTTTCTTTGATTTAGGTGCATATTTCTGAAGAATATTATCATGTAGAGAAGTTACATTGCTATTTTGGGTTTCCTATAAATGAAGTTCTGAGTAATTACAATCCTGGCAGTTGAGTCCCTTTAACATGCTTCTTGAAGAAAAGTAAAGTACATAGGCTGGCAACTTAGTTTACATTTTAGTAATCTGTATGTCCATAGTAAAGTACATTAAGACACACCTGATTCATCTTAGGAAACTAGATCAGAGAAAGGGAGAAACATCTTACATGTATCAGGAAGCTGAGAAGTTGTGTGTCTAAAATTAGCCAAATTAATATGACAGACTTAGTTTATCCTCTACAATAATTATTTTGCTTACAGGCTAGGACATATTGGACACTGGGGAATTTATCTTTCAACAACCAGGTCTCTCAGAAACAAGATGTCAAAGTCAAAGCTGATGAGGGAGATCAGCTTCTTTTGCTATTCAATTCCTCCATTTTCCAGAGGAAGAAATTTGGTCAGTAGGAATTATGTTTTAAAATATTTTCAAGACCTGAACAAACATGCACCTACTCAAATTTTGGAACTTGGGTTTAGAGAAAGCTTCAAGTAGGTTGAATTCTTGAAGAACTTGCATGATTCAAACCTTGCACAATTCATGACTAATATTCCCCAAGGGGAAATGTAATTTTAATGTAAATGAATTTTAATATAAAATAGGAGGTAAACATTCACAGAGCACATGATCAACAACTGCAGTAGGATATTTTTGCTTTAATGTTGCTTTTGATTTTCTTAGCATTATCTCTAATATTTTGCAGAAATTAAAACCATGGCTTATCATGGTAATTGCTTAGCTTTCTTGCCATTTTATCACACAACATCTATTTAAAGATATTTATTTGGGGAAGCGGTTTTAATGTAACGCTAAATTAGCCAAAAACTGGCTCTATTAAATAAATTCATGAAATAATAGGTGGAGAGCATAATAAATATTTGCATAATATTGTTATTGAATATCTTTTTAATTTTTAAAAAAGGGATGTTAAAATAATTTCTGAAATCACCTTAGAAGTTCTAATATAAAAAACAGCATTGGTTTATTCAACCTGACAAAGCATGGAAGGCATTTCTATTTACCAGTTAAAGTGGCACATTCCTGTGGCAGCAGTATACACAGTTTTTAATTCACTGAGCCAATTAGCTATGAAATGAGATTTTTGGCTAATTTGTGAAATTTGAGATAATCCATTTTATTTCAAAGAAGGCACATAAAGTGATACTTTATTAATATTTTATATCACACAAATTCAGATTTATATAGTTTATATTCATATTAAATATATCCATACTATGTGTGAATTTGCAGCTGATAATATTAACACCACTGCAATCAGATAAGCTTTTCCTTCTCAGGTTTAATTTGGTCTCGACAATGTCATCGAGTCATGAAGAAAGAACATAAGAATTTTCATTTTTATTTAGTATTGGATGGTTCAGCAAATAAAAGGATAACACTAATTCATAAGCACCATGAAACTTTTCTTACTATTGTTTAGGGAATTCTACCTGGTTCATGTTCAATTGGTTTCCAGGGAAAAGAATTTCTAGGTGTGATCCTGTCAACCACCTTAATGCCATTTTTAGGGACCAAAAGATGACAGGGGACTGCAATGGGAAATATGTTTTATGGAGCTTTATGGTGCTTGTTTTAGATATGTTCAATTTCCAGGGCTACCCCAGTTATACCAGTACTTCATGTCTGTAATTTACAGGAAGAATGGGTGAAAATGTAGACTATGTAAAATGAAATAAGAAAAGAAACAAAATAATATTAAAAAGTATATGGCAATGGAAATTAAAGTAGTGAAAACATCAACTGGCAATAGTATAAACAGACAAGTCAAGAAGAAAAGAAGAAAAACAGTTCTATGATGCAGGACTAAGCAATGTCCTCTATCTGAATTAGAAAGTTTAAAGGCAGCCAGGAAAGGTCCTGTGTTTCTGAGACAGCTCAAATGGGCTTCCTTGTGAAGGTCAGAGAGTGAGGGATAGAGTTTCCTCAGGTATGTACAGACTAGGTAGAATACTTGCTTACAAGTAATCATAAAAAAAAGATTCAACGACCATGCAAGATATATTGAAAATCCATGTGGTGGACTCTGAAATAGGCCATAGGGAGAAAAATATTAATGAACATGGTCCCTGCTCTTGAGGAGCTCACCATCTTGCGATGCTTTCTCATACTCTTTCTAACTCCCTTATTGTTAGGAGAAATAGAAACTGGGCTCTCTGCGTTTTCCTTTCCAGAGTTTAATCACAGAATATAGTATGGCTAATTCAGTTCACTAAGGCATAGAGTACGTAATTCAGACAGTATGGACTCAATCACAATTTCGGTTACTTGGTTTGGTGAAGAGTGAAAATCTTTCTGTATTTTATACTCCATCAATGGACTAGTTAACATGGTCCTAGTTAACACGGTGTATTCGTTCTAAGTGGGAAGAGGTGTGCTTATCCATAGTGTAGCACTTAGCACATTCTGTTGTTATTACTAGTTTACCTGACTTTCTCATTTCATTCTGATCTCCTTGTGAACAATAATTATTTCATGTCCACTCCTATTCCTAGTGTTTGGCAAAGAGGCCTACGAATCCCGACCCTGATGGCACATCAGAGTAACTTGTGGAGGTTTTGAAAAAAATGCCTAAGTCTGGCCCAAGTCCAGACCTATTGAATCAGAGTTTCTGAGTTTTATTACATGGAAACGCAACAGTAAATGTTGAAAAGATAATGAATAGATAATGAATGATAAAAAAAATGGATATATGAGTGAATAAAAATTCAGGGCTGTAATTCAAATAGTTTTATTCACATCAATGGCAGATAAAACAGAATTTTAAAAAAATGTCAAGGAATAGACCCCAGTCGTGTATGCTACTTTTTGGCCAACTGTGATTGTAGGTACCAAATGATTTTAATGGGGCAATTGAACTCTCAAATTGCTAGCAATTTCTTGGTCTTAATCCAACTGATTGCATGTATTTAATTATACCTGGTAATGACTGGAATGTCTTTAATTAATCAATCATTTTCACATGCAATAGGGTACCTGCAAATAATTTTAACCTCAGGAAATGCAAACTTGTAAACCTTTGCTATTTGAAGTACAGCAACTGTGCAAAGTAAACTTTATTTTTCCACATTTCTTTTGCAGACATGAGAATTTAACATTTAGACATTTATATTACAGATCTTCAGTTAAGCGAATTTTTTTAAGTGTAAGTTTTTGCCCTGTAGATTAATGCACAATATTGTTAAAATTTTATGTAAAATTTATTTTATTTCACTTAACCATTATGAAATCCTAAACCACAACAGTTATCTCAATATTTCAAAATGGCAAAACTGTTTTTCTAATATTTTAAAATAGCAAAAGTATAGTTAGTAACAGTGACTACAAACAGAAATTATAGGCTAACTGATTTAATAGCAAGACATTTCCACATTAAAATATACATATGCTTTTTAAAAAATGCTCATTTAAAACTAAATGTACATTAAACTCAGTATGGATAAGTTCAAATCTCAATACAAGTTTGAAATATTATTTGGCACTTAATTATCTCTCAACTCAGAAATGCTGGGAAAATTCATGATATAACGGATTGACCCTTGCCATGCTACACAATCATCTGCAACTTTGTCTACTTATTTCACTTTTTGAAATAATTTCAGATATATAGACGTATGATAATTCATTTCATTTGTTCATTTATAAATGTTTTTTGTGTCAAGAATAGTACTAACCAACTGGGAACACAATGGGGCAAATAAGATAGTGGTTTATATTCCGGAGAGTTCATATTGCCAACCACAGCAGGAACATTTCAGACGTTTTCTCTTTTTGCTATCACAAAAAATGCTGCAGTAAACATGTAGCTTTGTGAACCTGTGACAATATGTCTATAAAAGTAGAGTTGTTGGGTCAAAGGGTACTTCATACCCATTTAAATGTGGAGCAATATTTCTAGATTTACTCTTTAAATAGATTGTACCAATTTATTTCTATCAGTAGTATATGAGCACCCCTCTCCCCATATCCACAACAATCACTTTTTATCTATGACGATTCTAATAGGCAAATGATAGCCTACTATTGTTTTAATTTGCATTTCTTTGACAATTAGTATGGTTGGGCATATTAACCCTTCGTCTCTCACATAATTGCAAATATTTTTCCTGGATTGCGATTACCTTTTCACTTTGTAGAGTTTTTCTGCCACACAAAGATTAAACTTCTTTACATAGGTTTTTTTTATTTCATGTCTTTTAGGCTTTGTCAAATTTAGGAGCGCTTTCCCCAGTCCAAGATTATAATCAATTCTATATCTTTCCGGTATGTTTTTGGGCTCATATCTTACACCTGAAATTTATTTTTTAGTATGGTATGAAGTAGAAATTCTTTTCCTACTGGCTTTGATAATATACTACATTTTTATATACAAATGGATCTGCTTCTGGATCCTTACTTCTGTTCCACTGACATATTTATCTATTTTTCTGCCAATACCACAATATTTAAACTACTCATTACTTTGTTATCTTTTTTCCAGTAAGTTTTGCTATGGGGGGGGCAAGACCTCCCCCACTTTCTCTATTCTTTTTATTCAAAATTATCTTGGGTATTCTTATTCATTTATTATTCCAAATTAAATTTAGAAACAATCAATAAAGTATATAAAAAGAGAGAATTTGACTGAAATTGTAGTATATGCATAAATTGATTTGGATAAAACTTACATTATTATAATATTGAAACAATCTATCCAGGAAACAGCATTTCATTACATTTAATAATTATCCTCACATAAGTCACAGCCAGGTTATTTGTAAATATTTTGTTTATACATATAAATTTTAATCACCCCTATGGAAAAGCATACAAAATGTATATTCATATTAAACCAACATGATGTAATAGAAATGGCACTGAACGTATGGGGGAACTAGGTTCAATTATTATATCTTTCACTTTTTTATGGCTGTTTGATGTTTGGCAATACATTGTTTTTCCGTTATAAAATGGATGATAATGTCTCTCACAGGATCACTGTGAAGATCAATTGAGAAAAAAATGTTCAGGATCACCTAGTGCATACTTGGCATAAAATGGTCACTTCATGAATGTGATTCTCTCTCTTTTCTCTTTTTTACAATTCTCAGGTGTAAAATGGGATAGATAGGGAGAGGATTTGATATGTTACTTTGAAGAGTCTGCTGAGAAAATTCTTTCATCCTGGACTAAAAGATAGAGGGCTGTGGAACTATCTTGAAGCATCTGAGTGTCCTTATTTGACTAAAAGACATCAGGATCTAAAATGAAGTATGAAATTTTGCTTATGTATAAATTAATGGTATACTCCTGAGTTTACAAAGTAGTATGTAGGTCTAAGTATGAAAACTTAGAAGGGCATAAAAATGAGAAATCTTTTTTAGCGTGACCCTTACTATTTTTTTATTTTATTATTTTTTAACAGTTTTATTCCCATACCATACAATCCATCTTAAGTGTACAAACAATGGCTTTTTGTTTTTTCAACTTGCATATGGGCAGGAGGCACCAGGGATCGAACTCCAGACCTCCAGCATGGCAGGTCGGAGTTCTGCCTGCTGAGCCACGGCAGCCGCCCATATTTTTTTATTTTTATTTATTTTTATTTTTTTATTTTTTTTATAAACTTTTGACCCTTACTATTTAATTACTGATGCTAAGAACTGTAAAAACTCCAGCTCATTAACATAAACCTTCCCAATTCTTTACAACCTTCTGGTCAAGAGCTTATTTTCCATAATTACACTTCCAGATTTCTCTTTCCACTTAAGTTATACAACTTGTATCGTGGTATTTTAAATACATTTTTTCCCCCTCTCTCTCTTGTCTTATTCTTTTGGTGTAATTTTTGTGGAGTATTTTTCTGAACAGATATCTTCTTTATCACAGTTCCACAAAGATAAATGATATTTGTGAATCATTTAAAACCAAGCTCTTTTGTTTTCATAGCTCAAAAGAAAAACAAAATTCCAATTTATTTAGTTTTTTTTTTTAGATGAACTGAAAAGGAACCTTTCATTTGAGGTCACTAGAAGTTAGCTAACACTGGCATGGGAAATATTCAGTAATATTCAGCAGATATATTTCCTTTAGTAATATATAACTCACCCAGTTAGCCAATATTTATAACCCACAGTTTGCTAAACATGGTGGATTAAAAATTATGAAGACACAGTCTTTGTATTCAAGAAATTAAAATCCAATGATGAGAATAACATGTAAATATTGTGGTAAGTGTTATAAGGAAGGATTGTGCATGCTATTGTGGGATCAAAAACAAACAAAAAAGAACTTTGACTTCCGTATAACATAGCAGGGGATAATGACCTTGTGAACTACAGCATGCCTAACCCCCAAATGAACACCAATGTGTCTGCTGTCAAGTTTGGAGATTCACAATACCTATTGGCAGGGTAAAGTTCTGAAGATAACTTTAACTTTTTTTAACTTAGCATTTCTTTGACAACTGAAACTGATTTTGTTTGTAATATCAATTATCTGTTCCACAGAATCTGTATTCTATGTAATATATTTGAAAAAATGCTGGAATTAGTTTGTGTTAATGACTTTCCATATGTCTTAATAATATTATAGAATTCTTACAGTAATGCTGAGAGTTAAGAAAGTAGATATTTTTCTTTCTTTTTAAAGGTGGAAGAATTGAGGCATTAAGTGTTTTTTCCGAAGTTCACAGGGATTAGTCAAATAGAAATAAACTCAGGACTTTTTTTTAACATGAAGTCCATCCTTACACTTGTTATTATTTTTATTGTAATATAGAGTATACCTAAACTCCCCAGAAGAAAGGCCTAACAATTCTGGCTAGTTCATCTGAGATGCACCTTCTGGGAGACAAGATCACTTTTAGTTCATTTTGTGTGTGTGTGTGTATTTATTTCTTAACCTTATTTTATTATATAAGTTTGTAATTTTTAAGTTCCTTGGGATGCTCTTGAGTTTCCCTGTCTTTACGTGTGCCCAATATAAGGCAACATTATGTTAAATGTTCATCACACTATCTCATCTTCTTTTTCCTGATTAGAATTTAAAGAAGTTAAGATGAAATCATACGGTTCAGAGTGATTTACAAAAGCTCTGATTCAGTGTCTGTTGTTTTATAAGGATCTCATTTTCTGGGAGAAAATGAGTACAGAATTTTTACTCTAATCATGAATAGGCTTTTACTGAGAGATATTTTAATGGAACCCAAATCACTTTGCATCAAGTTGCAAGAGTTTGGCTTTCTCTCCCCATTTCCCTTGGGGAGATCTGCATTGTCAGGCCCAAAGACTGCACATCTGGTGAAGGAGACAACTGCCTCGGTCTCTTACCCTGGGAACGGTAATGAATACCTTTGGCTTTTGTTTTTCAACCTATTGAAAATAACCTACTGTTAGCTCAGGTTATTAGGCTGTGCATTTGTCTCTTTTTTTCATCAGCTTTTCTTGAAAGTGGGTTTAAAACAGTAACAGTTGCTATTGCTGTCATTAGCAAAAGCCTTTTGGGCAGGTACTGATTACATGTGTTTGATTAAGAATCTAGACTAATCTAATACACTATATACTAGGCTTTTCCTGACTCACCTGCTAGGAAGAGACCTTTACAATTTTTTTTTTTTATGTTCTAAAAATGAGTGCTTACTATTGTATAGCTAAGCAAAATGAAGAGGACAAGTTAGTGTACAATTGGGTAAAAAAGGACTCACATGGCTACAATTTTGAGAAATTAAATCCATGTCCTTTTATTTTTTTTTTAAAGCTGCTTGAGAAATGATAGAGGAGACTGAAAGATTTTCTATACATTTATTGTTACACATTTCTTGCAAATACATGCTTTTAAGCAACGAAAAGGCAGCGTTCCTCATGTTCATTACAGTGCCTTTGCATGTACAGCTACTTCGGTCTGGAATGTCCTTCTCCCCTTTATTCTCCTTATGGTTTATGTTTACTTACCCTTCATAATCACTAAGGTGCCGTCTTTTCTAAGAAGATTTTCCAATGACTTTTCTACACATATTTCATCAAAGTGTTTATCACTCTGCACTATTTGTCTGTCAGCCTCTACTAGGCCATAAAAGGTCCAGAGACCTTTTCTTATTTCCCCCTATACTGCCTGTCACAGGTCTAGGGACAGATGCACAGGTGACAAAGGGGAAAGTTCACTAAATAAGAGATGGTCTTCCATCTCAGATAAAGAACAATGCATACTAAACATGGTATCTGAACTTGGAAATTCACAAACTCCCTGAAATCTTTGCAAGAGTTTGTATATATACAGTTTTATGGTCCAGTGTTGGTTTAAAATTCTCAAATGGATGAAGGACCCCAAATTAGGTAAAGTCTAATAAAAACAAAATTTGAGTTAGCTGAGTAAGCTAAGTTTTTAGTCTAAAACCTATCACCTTTATGATACCACTAAAAAGCCCCTGCACTGATTTAATTTTTGATTGTGTTCTTCTTTAACTCCAAGGATATTTCACCAGTTAGCACCATCAGAACCACTGATGAGAAACCCATTCATGCACAACAGGAGAAGTTGAAAACCATATCAGTGAATACTCAGTTTTCCTGACTCACAAAGGATTTCACATTAAAAATAAAAGAAAACCTTGCTTAGTAGCAGTATGCATACATATAATAATAGAACACAATTTGTATGGGGAAGTGGTAAGATAGATTTCATTCATAAAAAGCTCCATGCTCTAGCTAGATAAATAACTTGGAGTCCCAGAGAGAAATGATCATTTTTAGTTCTGGGATACCCTTATGCTACTTACACTTTTTAAAATTTAATACATTCACATGTTCAAATGTATCTAGATTTTTAAACTTATGAATGAAATTAGCAACGTACTGTGGCTGTCAGTATGATGCACTGCAATTCCCCCTGAGGGGCAGGATTTAAAAATTAATTCAGCTTTTGCACCTGTTTGCCGGCACTCATCTGTTGAATTTCCATCACATTTAATAAGTCTCTGTGACGCAACTCATGTCCTTTAGCCTGGGTGCCTTTAATACAGTGTTAAATTCTCACCCATCTGAAATTCAAGTAATATCACAAATTTCAAACTGTTAATTAAAATCTGTGAACTTAGATGGTTCTGGATAAAATTGGGTTTACGCAGTGAGGTTCTTTTTAAACTTCTTCAGAGTCTCAGCTAATCTCCAACTGCTACAAGGTTAAGTCTGATGACAACATGATCTCACTATGGGTGGGCTGAGGCTTACAGATCTTCATACAATTGGGAAAAATTCAAGTTATAGGCTTGAGCAAAACAGTAATGGGAACATTACCAGCTGGGATGAAATCAGAACTAAGGCTCGGAATTAATGGAAAGGATTGAAAATTTTCAGACATTATTTTTCAATAAAACTAATTATATAGTACTGTCTTAAATAGATGGGACAGCTCAAACTGAATCATATCACAATTCTTCTCACCTATTTGGGTGGTCAGTATAAATATAATTGTTGACTCTTTAAGGAGTGACTGAAGCCTGTTAGCTAGGTGCTGTGAAAAATTAATTTACTAGATGTTGTACACTTTCTCTATGACCATGAAGGTTATTTTTTTTTCTTGCTTATGAAGCAAATTCTATTAACAACTAGATAAGGTAAATTCTTTGTGCTGATTTCATTTTTATGAGTGGTTATCATGTGTCCAGCATTAGGCTAGGTATTTTTTTTTTTTGTATGCAGTATGGCGGCGGCCACATTTCATTCTTTTTCCATGTGAGTATCCCCTTATTGCAGCACCACTGGTGAGATGTCTTTTTGTTTGGTTGGTTTTTTTGTTTGTTTCTTTGCTTGCTTGTTTATTCGTGAAGTGCATGGGCTGGGAATCAAACCTGGGTCTCCTGTATGGCAGGCGAGACTTCTACCACTGAACTACCCTTGCATCCACTAGGCTAGACACTTTCTAAAAAATATTTTTATTGAGATATCTTCATGCATACACAGTCCATCCAAAGCACACATCAATGGCTCATAATATCATAAGATGTTACTGTTATGATATTGTATATTCTTGTGTATTCTTCACCAGGATCATTTTAAAAACATTTGCATCACTCCAGAAAAAGAAATAAAAAGAAAAAATCCCATACATCCCATACCCCTTACTCTTCCCTCTCATTGACCACTAGTATTGTAATCTACCCATTTTTTTTATCCCTTATTCCCCTCACCCCATTATTTATTTATTTTTTGTTCTTATTTTTATACTTGTCTGTCCATACCCTGGATAAGTGGAGTGTCAGCCACAAGGTTTTCACATCACATGGTCATGCTGTAAAAGCTATATAGTTATAAAACTGTCTTCAAGAATCAAGGCTACTGGAATATAGTTCAGCAATTTCAGGTACTTTCCTCTAGCCACTCCAGTACACCATAAACTAAAAAGGGATATCTATATAATGCATAAGAATAACCTCTCAACTCTGAAATCTTGCAGTCATTGAAATTTTCTCACACTCTCTCTTCCTCTTTTGGTCAAGAAGGCTTTCTCAATCTCATTAAGACCAAGTCCCAGTTCATCCCTGGGAGTCATGTCACACTTTGCCAGAGAGATCAAGACCCCTAGGAGTCACAGCCCATGTGAGTGTGTGGCAGGGGAGAGAGTTCACCTGCCAAATTGGCTTAGAGTGAGAGGCCACATCTAAGCAACAAAAGAAGTCTCTGGGGATGACTTTTAGGCACAATTATAAGTAGGTTTAACTTCTCCTTTGCAGGGATAAGTTTCATAGAGGTGAGTCCCAAGATAGATGATTCAGCCTATTGAATTGGTTGTCCCCAATTCTCGTGAGAGTATCAGGAATTCCTCAGATGTGGAAGTTTAATATTTCCTTCCAGTCTCCCAAGGGGACTCTGCAAATACTTTTTCAAACCCTGCCCAAATTACTCTGGAATGTATCAGGGCATCACACCAACCTGCACAAACCAACAAGATCTCATGCCCTGTTCAAGATTCCATGTCATTATGTGTTCAAATAAACTGACCATACAAGTTAAATTAGATAATTTTTGTACCCAAGAAATATCTCTTCCTTTGGTCTCACATAGAAGTTAAAGTTTTAAAATATAGATCATATCATCCTTTATCCTGTATTCTCCTTTACCTTAGTCCCACACAGACCAGCTTCATTTATATCTCTAGTCTAAGTCTGATCACTTTTTCAACTTTTAACAGTTGCTGTATGGGGTAATATTGACTTACATAGCTTCAGAGCTCTACCTCTGAGTCTCAGGTGTCACACAAATACCCGAAGTTTCACAGAATGACCAGGTTATACACAAATAGCTCAGTATCTCAGAATTTAGAATTAACAGTTACAACTCTGGAATAGATGTTACTGCTGTAGGAGCTTACAGTCTACAGACTTTTACAATAGGCCCCAACCTGATAACCCATGCTCTCAACTTCAATCCTCTGAGTTTGTATATTATAATTAGTCCATATGATTGAGACATGATAATATTTGTCTTTTTGTTTCTGACATTTCATTCAACATACGTCCTCAAGGCTCATTCACCTAGTTGCCTGCCTCACAGCTTTAATCCTTTTTACCACCGATCAGTAGTCTGTTGTATGTATATGCTACAGTTACCCTGTGCATTCCTCAGTAGTTGTACCCTTAGGCCACCTCCATCCACTGTAAATGTGAACACTGCCACCACAACACCACAAACACCAGTGTGTAAATGTCCATTCATGTTCCCACTCTCAGTTCCTCCAGGTATACACCTAGCAACAGGGTTGGAGGATCATATGGCAACCCTATCCGTATAGGATAGGTATTTTTAAAAGGTGATTTTTGATCATCACCACAATTCTATATGTTAGCAACCATTATTCCTACCTAGTTAGGTATCTTGTCTGAATTCACATAGCTAGTGAATTGCAGGGCTGGAATTCAGAGTTTTTGCAAACTCTCAATCCCATATCTTTTTCCATTCCTCAGTAACGCAAGAGAAAGCAGAGACGTGGACCTTGACAAAAAATACATGGACAATGAGGCATGGAAAATAAAAGACTAGTAAAGAAAAATGGGCAAAGCAATATATCAATACAGACCAGCCTGTTAATTTGATTGTCTCTAAAGTACATTTTCCATTAAAACAGTAAATAGATTAAAAGAACAGTTTATAAACCCTGCCTGGTAGATTATCATTCACAGCTTCAACTTCTGAGATAGGCACCTGAAACACATGGACTCCGTGTTTTCCAGTGGATTTTGCATAATTGTTAACATACTATTAACATTGTTTTGTTGTTGCTGCTGTTTCTTTTTAAGGAAGAAAATGTAGGAGCTTCGATATCACTGCTATGTATGCTGTCTCTAGAACAGTTCAATGAATAATAATAGTTAGGCAAAGGAAATCTCCATTCAACATTCATAATTTATAAAATTATTAATAATAGCCCATATCCTCTTTTCAAAATCCAAGCCCAGAGCCTACTGCATGAGGCCTAACTTGTCACCTGGCTAATGAGATGCTGGTGCATTACCCCACTTTAAGAGTTTAATGTCATGATAAAAAAATGGGGGTGGGGAAGTAGCAGCAAGAACAATAATACTTTCAACAAAAAAAAGTAATGCTTTCCCCATAGTCAGCCTTTTCTCAAACTGCATCTCATGCTTGAAGTTCCCAGTCCTTTGACTGCTACATCTCTGCCTGTTGACATCCTAACCATCTTTCAAAGAGCAATGTAGTTGTTGCTTGTATAGGAAGTTTTTCTAGTGACTTCATTATAAAATTTTTTATAGCATTTGTCCTATTCACTGAAAGACATTCCCTCAGTCAATCACCCACTCACTCACTCACTCAAAATTATGCATTCATTCGATAAAAATGAAAAATACATATCTACTATGTGCTGGCTCTCTATAGGGAATCTGAAATACATTATCTGATTTAGTTATCCAAGAATCCTGTGAGGTAGCTATTATCATTTACGTTTGCAGATAAGAAAATAGAGATTCAGAGAAGGTAGTAAATGCCAAAATTTATGAACCTAGTAAATGACTCAATATTCTTGCTTCCTTTAACCCGGTTTGTTGAACCTCTACTTAAATGACCTTAGAGATGGGTACTGATGGTATTCAGATAAATTAGACATGGTCATGCTATTGTTAAAGAACTTCCAAAGTTTATGAGGGAAACAAAATATAATGAAGCAAATGCTAATCAAATACATGATAATGAAAAAGTGAGGAACTACAGGAAGAAGGTAGAAAGGAGAGCTCAAGTGGTAGAATGCATGCCTTCCAAGCAGGAGACCTGGGTTTGATTCCCAGACCATGCACCCAAAAGAAAAAAAAAAAAAAGGAGAGTTCAAGGAAGGATCCAAAGTAGTATTGTATAAGCCCAGTCTTGAAATATGAGTAAGGATTTTAGGGGAGGAAAGGTAGGAACTGGTGAGAAATCATATCCTGAAGAAGAAAAACCTATTCAAAAGCTTGGAAGTAAAAAGGCAGAAAGTACATTCTGGGAACTTGAATGGTAAACTATTTGCTATTGACATGGGCACTGTGTAGGGGGAAGAGTGGTAGAGAAATTACATCAAAAGAACAGGCCAGATCATGAAGGCCCTTGTTTTCCACATTAAGGAGTTTAGATTTTGTCCCTATAGATGATGGAGAATTTATTAAGGATTTCAAGGAAAATATTATATGATGACTTATATTATATATGTGAATATAACTCTAGAAGTAGCATGGAGTATTGACTGGAGGGAATTGGGAGAGACAGAAGGTATGGGGTACAGTTTGAAGGCCAGGTTAATAATTCTGGCAAAAAAACACCTGACAAAGGTTTTTAAAAATAAAGTAAGGATGGTAACAAACCCAGAAAAAAGGGGTTTAAGAAATATTTAGGAGAGAATTGAAAAGCCTTAGTGATGCACCATTTCACTTTATCTCAAGGTTGATTGGGGATATTGGTTAGAGGTGACTAAGTGTAGTGGAAACAGGATAAACGGATTGATATATTCAGAAGGTAGATACACATCTTGTCTTGGAGACTGAAAGGAAGAATTGGACTACAGATGGGCATACAGATAATGTCAGATCTGTAGAAATGGCTATAAACTACTTCACATGGACAGTGAGAAGAGAACTAAGGATTGAACGCCGAGAAAAAACCAACACTCAAGGTACAAGTAGAGGAAGGGGAATTAATAACTGAAATAACACAGAGAGGAAAAAAAATAAGAGAGATGGGATGGAGAGAAACAGGAGAATATGGCATCATGTAAACCAAGGAGGAATGTAGGAGTGGACAAAAGACATAATAGAAAGAGAGCCAAGATATTCTGCCTCAAATTAGAATTATTTACTTAGATGTCCAATTTTACACTAATATTTAGTCTTATTAACACATAACAGAAACATCGGATATCTATATATACATATATTTGTATTTTATTGAAAGGCAAGGAAAGTTAAAAAAGGGAATTCATCAAAAGGAAAGAATAATAAAAAAATGTTATAATTCAAAAGAACAGTGCTTTCCTGGTTTATTCACATTTCAGTGTTTTAGCAGAAAACTTTAGTCAACTACCATAATGGTACAGCTTTACAGACACACTAAACTGATTCTAGCAATTATCAAGAATATACTATAGTAACACCATATAGAGAGAAGAATGTGGGAAGATGGTGGAATTGGGAGATCCAGGACTTAATTCTTCTACCAGAAAACTATTAAACAGGCAGGAAACTATTTTGAAACTCTGGAGGCCAGAATAGCACCGATGCTATACAAGACCAGGATGGCCTTTTGATTACGATTTTGTATCACTGGGTGCACAGCTTTAAGGGCAGCCATTGTTTCAAACTGCCCCAGACAAAGGCCATGTCATAGGAGACTTAAAGACACTATGCTTCCTCAGGGATGTGGGGACAGTTGGTTGCAGGGCTGCTTTGCTGGACAGAATAAGAAAGCTCAGCTTTGAGGAGCCACTGAAGAAGTTCTTGGCACCCTTCTTATACCCTCCCCAGGGCACTTTGGAGCTGGGTGCACCCCTGTTGTAGGCCCATGGCTTGTTTGGGCTGGGAGAAACTAACTTGGGAAAGTCCTCTCCAGGGTGACTCAACTCCTAGAAATTGCACTCCAAGCAAAGGCAGCTCAACACAACAAAGAGTGTAAGAAATTATAAAGGCAGATAATCTGAAGGCTTGTGGGCTTCAATCACCTGGGAGAGGGAGGTCTGTCTCCCAGGAAACAGAAGAGACAACCCTCTGTTCCTGTAAACAGGGAAATTCCAAAACAATTAACAAGCAAAAGCCCAGGACAAGATGCTCAACATCATTAGCTATCATGGAAATACACATCAGAACCACAATGAGATATATTTTATTCCTATTAGAATGGCTGCTAGAAAAAAAAAAAAAGGAAAATAAGAAGTGTTGGAGAAGATGCAGAGAAATAGTAACATTCATGCTGGAGGCTATGTAAAATGGTAAATCTACTGTGGAAGACAGTTTGTTGGTTCCTGAGAAAGCTAGGTAGAGAACTACCACATGACCCAGCAATCACAGTTCTAGGTGTTTACTGAAAAGAATTGAAAGCAGGGTCTTGAACAGATATGTGCACACTAATGTTCATAGCAGCATTATTCACAATTGCCAAAAGATGGAAGCAACCTAAGTGTCCCTCAATTGATGAATAAATAAATAAAGTGTGGTATATACATACAATGGGATATTATTTAGCCACACAAAATAATCAAGTCCTGATATGTGTGACAACATGGGTGAACCTTGAAGACATCAAGTTGACTGAAACAACCAGATACAAAAGAACAAATATTGTATGATCTAACTAATTTGAAATGATTAGAATAAGCAAACTCACAGACTCAGAGTCTAGAACATGGGTTACCAGGGACATAGGGGGGATAGGAAATGGGAAGTTAAGGCTTAAAACGTGCAGGAATGATGGAATGATGGAATTTGGAATGATGGAAATGTTTTGGCAACGGATGACGGTGATGGTAGCTGTAAGGATAACAGCAGTGCAGTACTAGAAGGGAAAATGTTAGACTGTATATTTGGTAACAGAATACAATTTTTTTTTAAATCCATGGAACAACACTACACAGTGAACCCTAAGTTAAACCATGCACTATAGTTAATAGTAGAATTATAAAAAATGTGCTAATGAGGAAAAAAATTACATGAAATAAAAAATAAACTAAAAAATTGTATCTTACCCTGGTTAGAAATAATAAATGCAATTCCACCCCACAAAATGTCATAGCATGTAAATAGGGAAATGCAAATTAAACTTGGTAACAGAGCACAAGTTGTGAATAGGAAACATGAAATTAAAGATAAAACCGGTAACAAAACTACACCTAAGAGATGAGAAAATATTAGTGACAGGAATAAAATACAGGAGGTCCTCAGTTTATGCTTAGAGTTTTTGTTTTGAAAACTCTTCTATACTTGTCACTTGGTCATTCTTCTAGTCTTTGTTTAAAGGCCACTTCTTCAAGGAGGCATCACTATAACCCCTGACTAAGCTAATTCCCCCAGCTATATTCTCTTGTTATACCCTGTACATCTTCTTCATGACACTTATTACAATTTTTAATTATCTAATTTATTTGAATGATTATTTGTTTATTCCCTGTTTCTTCCATTAATGAATAGAAGGATCAATTAACTTGCCAAAGTCATACAGCCATGAAGGAGCAAAAACAGGATTTGAATACAGTTTTGTCTATAAAGATAGTTTTTTTTTTACTGCTTGCCATGCTGCAATGATGAAAATAAAAGAAGAAATTGCTATACTTAAAGTACCACACCCAGTTTTTTTTTAACACTTTTTATTGTGAAATAATACACATATACCAAAAAAGTAATAAATTTCAAAGTACATTTCACTTTAACAAGTAGTTATAGAACAGATTTCAAAGTCTGGTATGAATCACAGTTCCACAATTTCAGGTTTTACCTTCTAGCTGCTCCAAGACACTGGAGACTAAAAAGAAAGAGCATTATGATTCAGTAGTCGTACTCATTTGTTAAATCGTAATTTTTCTGTTATAACCCCTCCTTCTCCTTTCATTCTTCTCCCAATCTTTAAGAATATTTGGGTTTTGCCCATTCTAATGTTTTCATGTTGAAAAGGGATGTTGATAATATTGGATAGGGGGATGGAACTGACTGATGTCCTTGGAGAGACTGGCCCCTCTGCGTTTCAGGTCTTATCTGGCCTAGGAACCATCTGAAAGTTTTAGGCTTCTGAAAAGTAAAACTAGTGCATGCAACTTCTGTAGAATCTCAGCTAGAACCCTGGGTTTCTTTAGGGTTAAAAGGAATGATGTTGATGATTTGGCAAACCATGGCAATTAGCAATATCGAGCTGAAGTTTGTGTAAGAATAGCCTCCCGAATAGCCTCTTGACTTTATTTGGACTCTCTTTAGTCACTGATAACTTAATTTGGTAATTGTTTTTCTCCCTTTTGGTCAGGAAGGCCTTGTTGATCCCATAGTGACAGGGCCTACCTCATCCCTTAGAGTCATGTTCCACACTGCCAGGGAGACTTTCACCTCTGGGTGTCATGTCCCACAAAAGGGTAAGGATAATGATTTTATTTGCAAAGCTGGGCTTAGAGAGAGAGAGAGGCCACATCTGAGCAACTAAAAAGGTCCCGCTGGAAGCAACTCTTAGTCATAATTATAGGTAGGCTTAGCTTCTCCACTACAGAAATAAGTTTCATAAGAGAGAGCCTCAAGATGTGGGACTTAGCCTATTAACTTGGGAGTCCCCAGTGCTTGAGAG
The DNA here is from genome assembly GCA_004026745.1 of Myrmecophaga tridactyla. Lineage (NCBI taxonomy): Eukaryota > Metazoa > Chordata > Mammalia > Pilosa > Myrmecophagidae > Myrmecophaga > Myrmecophaga tridactyla. The sequence goes on from PVIY010021071.1 coordinate 22,336, forward strand.
AGTATCAGGGGTTTCCCAAGTGGGAATGTTTAATAGTTCTATATTTCTTCTCCAGTCCCTCAAGGGGCTTTGCCAATACCTTTTAATTATCTGCCCAACATACTTTGGGGTGCATCTGAGCATTACATTAAGGTATACTGAATTACAAGTCCTCATTCCCATTCTGGGCTCTATGTGTTTAGGTTTTTTAAAAGAACTATTCAGACAGGTTGATTCAGATCGTGTACCATAGAAAATTTAGGTTCTAGACACAATAAACATCTCTGTCTTTGGTCTCATACAGTAGGTGAAGGTCCCTGACATCCTTTACCCTGCATTCTGATTTACCTTAGTCCCAAGCAGATCAGCTTCATTCTTATCTCTAATTAAAGCATGATCTCTTTTTCATTTTGCTTTAACAGCTGTTGAATATAGCAATGCTGACTTTCAGAGCTGAAGAACTCTAACCTTGAGTCTTAGGTGGCACACAGGTACCCAAAGCTCCAGGGAAATACCAGGTTATACATATATAGCACAGCATCTCAGAATCTAGAAATAACAAAGCTCAGAAATAAATGTAACTGCTGTAAGAACTTATAATCTAGGCCCCAATTTTCTTATGTATTTCCTAAAAGAGCCAATTCCATATTTGTCCTTTTGTTTCTGATTTATTTTGTACAATATAATGTTCTCAAGTTAATTCACCTCATTTCATGCCTCACAACTTCATTCCTTTGTGTAGCCGCACCATATTCCTTCATATATATATACACCAGTTTGCCTTTCTGCTTCTCAGTCACTATACTGTTCCATCACCTCCATCCATTGGGCATCACGGATAATTCCCAAAACAAACAATCCATGTTCACAGTATCCTCACTTAGTTGTACAATCATTCTCACTCTCAATTTTAGACAATTTTCATTGTTCCAAAGAGAAAAATAAAAGATAAACACACCCTCACCGAAGAAAAAATACAAAACTCTCCTTAACTCTTGTTGCTCCCTCCCAATAATTTCTCTCTTGTATTGCTGTGATAGTGGTGATATCATCCTATTAAATATAGGCCATTAACAATGCAATAGCAGTTTTTCCCCTACTACACTCTATTATTGACTCTTTGTATAAGATTCATACCTTTGAAGTGCTTTATGTAAAAACTTACTTTATTTGTAGTGTTCATTGGTGAAATACATGGCTCTACACAACCCCTTTCAATTATATTCACCTCAATATGGCAATATTACTTATAAACCCACTAATGGACTATCATCACTTCTATCCATTCCCCATATATGTAAGTTCAACCTCTTTAGGTAACTGTTCACCTATCTATAGCTAATGTATATCTCTAGATCCCCTATGTTCTACATTATAAGCCTCTGAGTTTACCTTTACCAGGGTCATATATTAGCAAAATCACATAGTATCTAACTTTTTGTGTCTGACTAACTTTTTTTTTGCATGGGCAGGCACCAGGAATTGAACCTGGGTCTCCGGCATGCCAGGTGAGAATTCTGCCACTGAGCCACTGTCACATTGCCCTGGCCAATTTTAATCAGCATTATGTTTCAAGGTTTATCTATGTTGTCATGTGCTTCAGGACCTCATTTTGTCTTAACAGCTGCATAATATTCCATCATATGTATATACCACATTTGTTTATTCACTCATCTGTTGAAGGGCACTTGGATTGTTTCCATCTTTTGGCAATTGTGAATAATGCCTCTATGAACATCAGTGTGCAAATGTCTGTGTCACTGCTTTAATTTCTTCTGGGTACATACTGAGTAGTGGTATTGCTGGATTGTAGGGAAACTTGATATTTAGTTTTCTGAGGAACTGCCAAACTGTCTTCCACAGTGGCTGTACCATTATACATTCCCACTAGCAGGGAATAAGTGTTCCTATTTCTGCACATCCTCTCCAACATTTGTAGTGACCTGTTTATTTAATAGCAGCCGTACTTACAGGTGTGCGATGATATCTTACAGTTTTTATCTGCATTTCCCTTATAACTAGTGAAGATAAACATCTCTTCACGTGTTTTTTAGCCTTCTGTATTTACTCTTCAGAAAATATCTATTCATATCTCTTGCCCATCTTATAATTGGGTTACTTGTTCTTTTAGTGCTGAGTTGTATAATTTCTTCATATATACTGGATATCAATCCCTTATCTGATATGTGGTTTCCAAATATTTTCTCCCATTGAGTTGGCTGCTTCTTCACCTTTTTGACAAGGTCCTTTGAAGCACACAAGCATTTGATTTTGAAGAGTTCCCATTTATCTAGTTTTTCTTTTGATGTCTGTGCTTTGGGTGTAAAGTTTAAGAAGCTACCTTCTATTACTGGGGCTTGAAGATGTGTCTCTATATTTTCTTCTAGGAGTTTATGGTACTGGCTCTTATACTTAGGTGTTTGATCTGCTTTGAGTTAATTTTTGTATAGCATTTAAGTTAGGGTTCCTCTTTCATTCTTTTGGCTGTTGATATCCAATTCTTCCAGGCCCATTTATTGAAAAGGCTATACTATCCCAGTTCAGTGGACTTGGGGGCCTTGTTGAAAATCAACTGACCAAAGATTTGGTGGTCTATTTCTGCACACTCAGATAGATTCCATTGATCAATATGCCTATCTTTGTGCCAGTACCATGCTGTTTTGATCACTGTGGCTTTATAATAAGCTTTAAAATCAGGAAGTCCTCCCATTTGGCTCTTCTTTTTCAGGATATTTTTAGCTATTTGAGGTCTCTTACCCTTCCAAATAAATTTGATAAAAAGCTTTTTCATGTTGTCAAAGTAGGTTGTTGGAATTTTTATTGGTATTGCATTGCTGCTGCAGATCAACTTGGGTAGAATTGACATCTTAATGACGTTTAATTTTCCTATCCATCAATAGAGAGTGTCTTTCCAACTTTTTAGATCTTCTTTGATTTCTTTTAGCAAAGTTATGCAGTTTTCTGTGTAAAAGTCCTGTACATCCCTGATTAAATTTGTTCCTAAATACTTGATTCTTTTAATTTCTATTTTGAATGAAATTTTTTCCTTAGTTGTCTCCTCAGTTACATCATTATTTGTGTATAGAAACATTATTGATTTTGCACATTGATCTTGGATCCCGCCATTTTCCTGAATTTGTGCATTAGCACAAGTAGTGTTGTCACAGATTTCTCAGGATTTTCCAAGTATAGGATCATGCCATCTATGACTTTCATGTCATCTATGACTTTCATGTCATCTATGACTTTTATGTCATAGATGACTTTCATGAAAGTTTTACCACTTTCTTAGCAATTTGAGTGTCTTTTATTTCTTTCTCTTGTCTAATTGTTACAGGTAGAACTTCTAGTACAGTGTTGAACAATAGTGGTGATAGTGCAGTGGGCATCCTTGTCTTGTTCCAAATCTTAGAGGGAAGACTTTCAGTCTCTCACCTTAAGTATAATACTGGCCGTGGATTTTTCATAAATGCCCTTTATCATATTGAGGAATTCCCTTCAATTCCTATGTTATGAAATGCTTTTAGCAGCAAAGGATGCTGAATTTTGCTGAATGGTTTTTCAGTGTCAATCGAGATGATCATGTCATTTCTCCCTTTTGATTTGTTAATGTGTTGTATTACATTGATTGATTTTCTTGTGTTGAACTACTCCTGCAAGCCTGGTATAAACCTCAATTGGTCTTGGTGTATGATTCTTTTAGTGTATTGGACTTGATATGCAAGTATTTTGTTGAGAATTTTTGCATTTATATTCATTAGGGAAATTGGCCTATAGTTTTCCTTTCTTGTGGCATCTTTATCTGGTTTTGGTATTAGAATGATGTTAGCTTCATAAAATGAGTTAGGTGGTGTTTCTTTTTCCTCAATTTTTTGAAGAGTTTGAGTAGGACTGGTATTAGTTCTTTATGGAATGTTTGGTAAAATCCCCCCTCTGAAGCCATTTGGCCCTAGGCTTTTCTTTGCAGGAAGATTTTTTTTTTTTTTTTTTACATGGGCAGGCACCAGGAAGCGAACCTGGATCTCCAGCATGGCAGGCAAGAACTCTGCCACTGAGCCACCATTGCCCACCCTGAAGGAAGATTTTTGATGATTGACTGAATCTCTTTACTTGTGATTGGATTGTTGAAATAGATTTATTCTCAAATCAGTGCAAGTTGTTCGTGTGTTTCTAGGAATTTGTCCATTTCACTTAAGTTGTTTAGTTTATTGGCATATAGTTATACATAATATCTTCTTATGAGTTTTTTTCTATTTCTTCAGGGTCCATGGTAATGACGTCTCTCTCATTTCTGACTTTGTTTATTTGCATCCTCTAACTTTTTTTTTTTGTCAGCCTAGTCAGGGGTACATCAATGTTATCGATTTTCTCAAAGAACCAATTTTTGGTTTCATTGATTCTTTCAATTGTTCTTTTGTTCCCCAATTTATTTATTTCACTTTAATCATTGTTATTTCTCTTCTTCTATTTGCTCTGGAGTTAGTTTGCTGTTCTTTCTCTAGTTCCTCTGGGTGAGCAGTTAAGTCTTCAATTTTTGCACTGTCTTCTTTTAAAGTATAGGCATTTATGGCAATAAACTTCACTTTTAGCACTGTCTTTGTTACATCCCATAAGTTCTGATATGTTATATTCTCATTTTTATTCATTTCCAGATATTTACTGATTTCTCTTGCAATTTCTTCTTTAACCCACTGATTGTTTAAGAATGTGTTGTTTAATCTCCATGTATTTGTGAATGTTCTGGTTCTTTGGTGGTTATTGATTTCCAGTTTCATTGCATTGTGATCAGAGAAAGTGCTTTGAATAATTTCAGTCTTTGTAAATGTCAAGGTCTCTTTTGTGCCCAAGTATATGATCTATTCTTGAGAATGTTACATGAGCACTAAAGAATAATGTATTTCCTGGTGTTTTGGGGTGTGATGAACTATATATGCCTATTCGGTCTAATTCATCACATCTAATTCCTCTTTGGTCCATTGTTTGCCAATGTTTGTCTCCTGTATTTTGGAGTTCCTTGATTGGAAGTACAAACATTTATGATTGTTATTTCTTCTTGGTGAATTTTGCCTTTTATTAGTATGTAGTTTCCTTCCTTGTCTCCTATGGTATCTTTACATTTAAAATCTACTTTGTCTGATATTGGTATAGCTGCTCCAGCTTTTTTTGGTTACAGCTTGCATGGAACATCTTTTTCCATCCTTTCATTTCAGTCTATTTGTATCCTTGGGTTTAAGATGAGTCTTTTTGTAAGCAGTATATAGATGGATAATATTTTTCAATCCATTCTGCCAATCTGTATCTTTTAATTGTTGAGTTTAGTCCATTAACATCCAAAGTCATTACTGTAAAGGTAGTTCTTGAATCTACCATCTTATCCTTTGGTTTTTATGTGTCAGATCTATATATTCTTTTCCTGTCTCTCTTTTGTTAATTTAAGTTACCCTTACCAATACTCTTCAATTCTGTGTCCTCCAGAATTTCCTCTCCTGTCCTTTTTTTTCAGTGATAGGACTCCCTTAAGTATTTCTTGTAGGATAGGTCTCATGTTTTAACAAATTCTCTCAGCCTTTGTTTGTCTGTTAAAAAATTTAATCACTAGCTCACTTTTGAAGGGCAATTTGGTTGGATAAAGAATTCTTGGCTGGAAATCTTTCTCTTTCAGAGTCTTAAATATATTATACTATTGTTTTCTTGCCTCCATGGTGCCTATTTCATAGTCTGAACTTAGTCTTATGTGGCTTGCCTTGTTTGTGCTGAATCACTTTTCTCTTGCTGCTTTCAGAGCTTTTTGCTTCTATTCAGGATTTGAGAGTCTGATTAGTATGTGTCCTGGCAATGGTCTATTTGGTTTTATTCTATTTGGGGTTCATTGGGCTTCTTTGATTTGCATATTTATATCTTTTATAAGGGTTGGAAAGGTTTGTCCCCTTATCTCCTCAACTAATCTTCCTAGCCCTTTACTCTTTTCTTTTCCCTCTGGGACACCAATGGTTCTTATATTTGTGTGCTTTGTGTTGTTCATCATTTCCTGAGATCCAATTCCAATTTTTTCTACTGTTCTTGTCATTTGTTCTGTATATTTGAATTCAGTTGTCCTATCTTCTAGTTCACTTATTCTTTCTTCTGCCTCTTCAAATGTGCTGTTGTGTGTCTCTAGCATATTTTCAATTTGGTCTACAGTATCTTTCATTTCTGGGAGATCCACTACTTTTCTATCTATTCTTTCAAATTCTTCTTTATGCTCTTCTAATGTAGTGTCTTCTTGAAATACTTTATGTCATTATCAACCCACTGAATTTATTTAGGAGATTTGTATGTACATTTTGATTAGTTCCAATTTTTGTGTCTCTTCCAGTGTTTAAATTTGGTCATTTGATTGGGCCATATCTGCCTGCATCTCTGTGTGCTTTGTGGGTTTCTGTTGGCTTTGAGGTATTTGATTATCTTGATAAGGTTATTTTGAAAGTTGATTTTATTTGCTCATATAAGGTTTTGTATTTGCTTGAGTTTGTGTTAAGTCTCTTTTCCCTCTTGGTTTGTAAGTAACTCCCTGTCAAACCAAGCCTGGATCTCATGTAGGAGATACAATTCTACTTTGAGATCTGTTGAAAGCTAGGCAGATAGGCAGTTTGGCAAATTGCAACTCCTGCATCTTCCCAGTAGATGGCAGTCTTGGGTCACCTCTTTCCTTCAGGCCTATCTCTTCCCAACTGTGGCAGCTGGCTGAGCAAGAGGGAGACTGGATACACTTCCAGCCAAGACCACTGGTCTCGGTGTGCACTGAAAACCTGAGACAGGCAGGTAAGCAATATGCACCTTGGCAGAGAATCCACTTGTGGGCCCTATGGGTCTGATGGTTGCCGGTCTCCCACTTGGGATGACCTTGGGCTGTGGGACTAAGTATTTCAACTGGCCCTGTCCTCAGCTCACCCAGACAAACCTGGCAGTGAGGTATGGCTCAGCTCACTTCCTTGGTTGTGCCTCTCTGCCCATACATACCTGAGGAATCTGGGTTTCCATGTGGAAAGGGAAATGGTAGTAGGACCCAACGAGTCTCTTTTGTCAGCCAATTGTCAGCCTGGTGTGCTACTCTGCATCTCCCCATCCTTCTAACAGGTGGGACCCCCCAGTTCCTGCCAAAAATCAGGGGCCAACAGCAATGTGTCTTAGGGGTCAGGGCAGGTAGTGTGCACTTGCTGGAAGATCTCTGTGCGCAGGCAAACCAAGTCTGTTAGATTCTGGGTTCCCCACAGGAGCTCCTGGCTGTGGAGCTGAGAGGGAAGATCTAAGCTAGCTGTGGAAGCTGGCCCTGCTCCTTCTTGCATACTACTACTTGCACCAGGTAGAGTCATAACTGAGCAGGTTCAATAAGTTCTCTCCATCCCAATTTCTTCACTCTTTCATCCAGGACCTTCCTCTATAGTGCAGAAGACCCTCTCTGTTCACTCATACCCTAGAACTGTAGACTGGTAGTTTTTCTGTCACTTCTCTAGTTGTTTGATGTGAGCAGGGGTGAACTCAATCTATCCTATTCTGCCATCTTCCTGGAAGTCCTAAGCTGGATTTTAAATGTGGAGATGTTTTGCTACTGGTGGAGATGGAAGTATGGATTTTATTCCAGTTATAAGTTATAATATAATCCAAGATACAAACAAGGAACTTATAAGAAATTATTGGAGAAACAGGTTAGAATAGTCAGGTCAGAAAACAGGGGGATAACAAAAGAAAAATATGAAAAAATGGCTCAGGCTAGAGAATAGGCCTGAAATGACCAAGCTAAGGAGTCTGTGATCAAATACATCAGCAATGGAGAGCCACTGGAAATTTCTGAGCAAGTAAGAGTAATGCTGTGATGTCTTTAGCATATTGGTTGATGTTAAGGAATGGAACAAAGTCCACTCAGAATTACTTAAGATACAAAAACAAAACAAAACAATTATTAAAAGAAGATAGAGGAACCACAGGAAGCCAACTACAGGAAATACTACTAGGCTTCATACAGGAATTGGAAGGTATCTGACAAGTACTCTTTCTATTACTATATTTTTACATGCATTTGTGAGAGTATATAGGTATGCATGTGTATTTTCCTTATTCCTGGTGGCGACATGGTTTCTTATCTTTGTGAACATCTCCATTTCTGGACAACTATTCTATTCCTCTTTGAAAACTAATATCCTTCACTCTGGCACTTGGTTTCCAGTTCTCCTAATTCTGGTTTTCTCCCTACTTTAGACTATGTAGAACTCTACATTCTCAATACCATCAATTATAGTTTCTCAGGTCAAATTTTTTAAAGAAGCATCTAGTATACATGAGCTTTCAATAAGCTGCTTCCAAGAATGACCTGGTACACACATGGCTGCCTAGATTCAATCTTATAACAGGAGCTGGGGGCAGGAGAGGGCAATTCCAAGGAAGGAGGTTGTAAGCTGGGTAAACATTCCAAAATAGGTTTAACATAGATAGATTTGAATGGGGAGAGTGAATGCAAGTAGATTTCTAAAGAGGCTATTGCAGAAGTTCAAACCAGAAATAAATGGTTGTCGAAGGGAGAGAGGTTTATTTGGTGCAAAAAATTATATTTTGGTTAACACATCATCTAATACAACTTATATGGTCAATTTAATTGAACATCATAATTACATGGAATCTTTAATAGGGTATGAGATCTTGTTGGGTTGGACAGGTTGGTGTGATATCCTGACATATCCCAGAGTAAATTGGGCAGAGAATAAAAAAGCATTTGCAAAGTGCCCTTGGAGGGACTGGGGAAAAAGGAGGAAATATTCAACTACCCCATCTGGGAAATTCTTGATATTCTCACAAGCAGTGGGAATTACCAATTCAATAGACCAAGGCCTCAATCTTGAGGATCACCCCGTGACGCTTATTCCTGCAAAGGAGAAGCTAAGTCTAGATATAATTATGCCTAAGAATAAACCCCATAGAACCTCTTTTGTTGCTCAGATGTGGCCTCTCTTTCTACCAACTCAGCAGATGAACTCACTGCCCTCCCCCCCTACATGGGACATGACTCCCAGGTATGTACATTTCCCTGGCAACATGGACCTGAATCCTGGGGATGAGCCAAGACCTGGCATCACGGGATTGTGAAAGCCTTTTTGACCAAAAGGGAGAAGAGAGAAATGAGACAAAATAAAGTTTCAGTGGCTGAGAGACTTTGGAGTCAAGAGGTTATCCTGGAGGTTATTCTTATGCATTATATATATATCCCTTTTTAGTTTTTGGTGATTTGGAGTGGCTAGTACCTGAAACTGTTGAACTGTGTTCCAGTAGCCTTGATTCTTGAAAACAACTGTATAACTATAGAGCTTTTACAATGTTACTGTGTGATTGTGAAAACCTTATGTCTGATGCTCCCTTTATCAGAGTATGGACAGATGAATTAAAAAAAAAAAGGATAAAAATTAAATAAATAATAGGGGGGATAAAGGGGAAAAAACTGAGTAGATTGCATGAGAGGGAGGGTTAAGGTATGGGATGTATGAGTTTTTCTTTTTCTAAAAAAAGATCATTTAGATCATTTTTTAAAAATGATCATGGTGATGAATACACAACTATGTGATATTGTGAGCAGCTGATTGTATAATATGTTTGGACTAATGTGTGTGAAGATTTCTCAAAAATATTTTTAAAAAGAAAGAAATGGTTGTGGTGGTGGTGGGGCTGGAAAGGAGAGGATTAAATGAGGATCCACAATCAGGATAGAACTTTACTGATTAAATGGAAATTTGTGCATGGGGACTCAGAAATGATTAGAAGATATTTCTAAACTTATTATTCTAGAATAGTAGGAAAATTCCAGTCATAGCATCATAGAATTATGAATTCTAAGAGTCAACCCCATAAAACCTCTTTTGTTGCTCAGATGTGGCCTCTCTTTCTAAGCTAACTCAGCAGATGAACTCACTGCCCTCCCCCCTACATGGGACATGACTCCTAGGTGTGTACATTTCCCTGGCAATATGGACCTGAATCCTGGGGATGAGCCAAGACCTGGCATCATGGGATTGTGAAAGCCTTATGAATTCTATGATTCCATGACTGGCATCAGAGACTGGCTGCTTTGATAAATTTCCCCCTTATCAGAAAATAAAACTGGGACCAGCAAAAAGTGACTTTTCTTGAGTAACAATCAATTAGTGGCAGAGCAGAAACTGAACTCAGGGAAATGTGACTTGGCCAGGGGGTGGTGGTAAACATTTGGGCCTTGGAGATCCTCCAAGGTTCCTATGGAAATGGATGAAGAACAGTACTCATTGGGAATAGTGAGGTACAAAGTGAAAGATACCTAGTATCTATGTATCTATATACATGCTAGTAAAGATGAAAAGGGTAATAGGATTGGGTGCTGGATAGATTGGTAATAGATGAAACAGAAGTTGTCAGTAATGACTAAGTAAAATAAAAAAATCAATAAATGAGTTATACAGAATATTCAATATATATATATATTTTTCATATTCAATATATTTTGAGAGGGAGATTCAAAAGGATCTTACATAGATTACAACACAGAGAGAAAAAAATACGTGAAACATGAGACATTGTATATATCTGTGGCACAGGTGTAAAGAGAAATATGGGAAGAAATAATGGCTAAAATATTTCCAGGAATGAAGAATTATTAAAGAAGTTCATTCTGTTTCATTAAGGACCAAGAAAAACAGAGTCACAACCAAACACATCACTATTAAACATCAATGACAGGAAACTCTTAAAGGTAAACCAGAGGATGAGGAAGAATATCTGCAAAATCATGACGATTAGACTTACAACAGACTTTTTCATTATCAACAGTAGATGTCAAGAGAGAACGGAATAATATTGATAAAGTACTGAAGGAAAATAACCTGTCTATTCTCTATGCAGCTAAATTAAATAACAAAAAAAAGAAAGAAAAACAAAACAAAACAACAAAAAAGTGAAGGCAAAATAGGGGGTGCAAGGGTAGTTCAGTGGTAGAATTCTCACCTACCATGTGAAAGACGTGGGTTCAATTCACAGTTCATGCAGTTCCCAAAACAAACAAACAAGCAAAAATAAACAAACAAAAATTCAACAAATGGTGCTGCAATAACAGGATACTCATGGAAAAAATAATGAAATGTGACCCCACCATATAGTATATAAAAAAAAGTGAAGGCAGAAATGAAGATACAATTCGACAAATAATGAGAATGTAGCAGTTAATATCCTCAACTGAATGTATCTTAAAATATTTACTTGGGTAAGTAGGAAATTGATCTCAGAAAGAAGTGGGAATTGCAAGCTAAGAGATCAGCAAGCAGGTTTATATATAAGAATTTACTGTGAAGACTGCTATTTAACCAGCTAGATAGATGACGCTTGTGTTAATTCTTAGAAGTTGAAACCTTTACTTCAGTCACCTATATATCCTTCACAGCAACAGCAAAAAGCCGACTCAAGATAAATACTTGTTGATTAAATGAAAATGTAATAAGTGCAAGATATAGGTGTCTCATCTCATTGTCAGGCTAAATTCCCTAATGAGGAAATAGGAAGCATAGAAGATTGACCCAAAATTACATGAAATATTGAATGTGATTTACCTTTTAGAGCATAAAAGAAAGCATTAAAAGTGTCAAGAAAATTACTCAAGTTTCTCTTATCATTGTGGGCCTGAGGGTACCTAATGGTACAAAGTGCCAATATACAAAAAACAAACAAACAAAACACAAACAAACAAACAGTTAACTCTAAGACCTTCCCTACTAGTTGTCTCTAGCTTCACTCATTTCCCAAACCTCACAAGAACTACAAAGGTATGGCCATTCATCCATTCAAGAAATATCAATTGAGCATTTATTATGGCCAAGTACTGGATAAAGTCATGAGGATGGAGCACTGGAGAAGACATATAATCCTTGCCCAATTGATAAGAAAGCCTTTAAATGAATAATTAAAAATTAGGAGAATGAAGGAAACTGGCAGCCATTCTTTCATTCAAACAGCAGATCATTCCTATTACTTACTTAATGCGGTAATGCAAGATAAATATAAGTGGAGATTACCAGTTCTGTTTATAATATAGTAGATATGATACAAAACTATTAAAAATATGGGAGACAATATACAGTCATATAAAGATTACAGGAACAAAATAATGTGAAATGTTTGGGAAATAGTAAAAATGCTAATATACATGCCAAAAGTAAATAGAAAAGGTAGAAATAATAACATATGGAAAATTCATATAAATTATTATTTTAAAAATTCTGAGGAATTATTTTCCAGATATTCCATAACTTTTCAACCTCAACAACAAAGAAAAATACACCACATTAAATAATTTGAAGTATTATTTTTTATTTTTAGTTACCAAAATTCAAACATTTAGAAATCAAAACTACTCTTTCTTCCTCTATTCCCCATCCTAGCCCCAGAAATAAAATCTCTGTCAACCTATTAACAATTGGAGTTCTTTCTTTGATATATTTTTAGGATAATTTGTACATTTTAAACTTTGAAAACAAAAGCAGATACTTGTCTCCAAAGTATGTTCCCAACAAATAAATATAATAGCCAGGATGTCTGAAATGATTACTTTTAGGAATGGAACTGTACACTGCTGATTATCTTATTATTTTTCCATAAAGTGGACATGTTATGTTTACCATCTAGAGAAGATCTGAGTTATGTAAATCTCAAAAACAAGTTGGTAGTGCAATCAATTAATATATAACTGCTGGCCTTAAACTGATGTAAGACTGATTCTCAAATGGAGAACTCATATAAATGTCTACTTCTAAAAAGCTTCTGAATAATTAGATAAGGGAACAGATAATCTTTATTTTTTTAATCAATAAAGAGAGGTTAAAAATATCCAGGCTATTTTCATATGCATCTTTACAAAATTAATACCAATGTGAAAACTGCTAACGTACAGTTTTATAAGGCCAACACTTGCATCCCTTATTACCCTAAACAGCCCAATCCAAAGATCATTTTGTCTATAACTCCTATCCAGCAACTCTCCTCAATAACTCTACACTCTTGCCACATGGAAATCAACTGATCTCTTCTTTGAGTTTCTGTACTTCCTCATCCACGACTCTATTATATATTATATATAGTATTTATCATAGCACAGAGTAATACAGTGAGTTGCTTACATGATTGTCTCTCATATGAATCTCTGAAGACTGAGTTGTCAGCATAATTAGGAACACAAGGTCTAAGTAGGAAACTAATTTTCGGTTCCAGCTTTACCTAACAAGGCAAGTTACCTGACCTCCTTATGCCTCTGATCCCTCATTTGTAAAATGGGGATGAAAACAGTACTTGCCTTGGGGAAGATGATGGACTGGAGTGGAGTGAGTTCACTCCTGCTCCATGAAACAAGATAGAAGATGGGGAAAAAATATCCAGAACTGCAGGTCTCAGGGTGCTAGGAGCTCAGGTTGGGTCTTCTGTATGGTAGTCAGTCACTCTGCCACTGGAGTACCCATGCACCCTGGCCTACCTTATAATAGACCCTTAAATTGAACTGTATCACCTTGATTCGGCAGAGAATATGAACTGTATCTGCAATATATGAACTCTATACATTAACTGCATCACCTTGATTCAGCAGAGAATAACCAAGAAACAAAGTGTAAAAGGGAACATTAGGCAAAAACTAAGTAAATACAAAACTTTAGAAGAATGAAGGAAAACAACTTGCATAATGACCATATCAAGATAAACAAATGCCCAGAACACAATAGAAAATCACAAAGCACAGGAAGATCCAAGCAGATATGGTCCAGCCAAATGAACAAATCAAAATTCCAGAGGGGACACAGAATATGGAATGACTACTCAAGGATATTTATAAAGAAATAAATGATATCAGGAACACACTAGAAGGGCATAAAGAATTCAGGAGGTTAAATAGAAAAATGGCAGCTCTCACAGAAATGAAAGATACAGTAGACCAAATAAAAAATATACTGGAGATACACAATAGCAGATTTGAAGAAGCAGAAGGAAGAGTAAGTGAGGTAGAAGACAGAACAATAGAACTAGAGCACATAAAAGAACAAACGGCAAGATGGAAAAATGCAACTGGATCTTAGGGAAATGATGGATAACAAGAGGCACAAAAATAATTATTGATGTCCCAGAAGGAGAAGTATTATTGGTGTCCCAGAAGGAGAAGAGAAGATCAAAGGGTTGGGAAAATTAGTTGAAGATATAAATGGAGAAAATTTCCCAACCCGTATACAGACATGAATGTAAATATGAAAGAGTGAACTCCAAATAGAATAAATCTGAACAAGCCCACTCCAAGACACATACTAATCAGACTGTCAGGTTTTAAAGAGAAACAGAAAGTCCTGAAAGCAGCATGAGAAAATCAATCCACTACATACAAGGGAAAACACATAAGACTAACTTCAGACTATTCAACAGGCACCATGGAAGCAAGAAGGCAGTGGTATGATGTACTGAAGATCCTGAGTGAGAAAGGCTTTCAACCAAGAATTCTTTATCCAGCCAAGTTATCCTTCAAAATTGAGGGAGAGATTAAAATCTTCAAAGATAAAGAAAGATTGAGAGAAATAGTCAACAAGAGACCAGACTTACAACACATATTAAAGAGAGCCCTGTCAGCTGATTAAAAAAGACAACAGAGGGAGGTCTAGAGGAGAGCACAGAATTGAAGACTACAAGTAAAGGTAATTTAAAGGAAAAGAGAGAGAGAAGGAAAATAATATACAGATTGGACAAATAAAAACTAAAGGTCAAGATGGTAGAATCAAGAACTGTTCCTAGAGTAATTATTTTGAATATTAATGGACTAAATTCACTAATTAAAAAATACAGACCGACAGAATGGATCAAAAAACATAATATAATACATATCTATACTGTTTAGAAGAGACACATCTTAGACTCAAGGACACAGTTATTGAAAGTGAAAGGTTGGATATTCTATGCAAGCCTTAACCAAAAGAAATCAGGAGTAGCTATACTAATAGCAGACAAAATAGACTTTAAATGTAAAGAGGTCATAAGAGATAATGAAGGATACTACACATTAATAAAAGGGACAATTCACCAGGAAGAAATAACAATCATAAATGTGTATGCTCCCAATCAAGGAGCTCCAAAGTACATGAGGCACATATTGAAAACACTGAAGGGAGCTACAGATATAAAAATAATAATAGTGGGAGACTTCAATACCCCACTTTTCACTATAGACAGAACAACCATACAGAGGAAACAAGGAAATAGAAAGCCTAAACAATAAAATAAATGAGTTAGATCTAATAGACATATATAGATCATTATATCCCAAAACACAGGATACACATTCTTCTCTAGTGCACATGGAACATTCTCCAGGATAGATCATATACTGGGACATAAACTGAGTCTCTATAAATTCAATAAGACTGAAATTATCCAAAGCACCTTCTCTGATCACAATGGAATTAAGTTGGCAATTAATAATCACCAAAGAACCCTAGCTTGCACAAATATATGCACATTAAACAACACATGCTTAAATAATCAGTGGGTCAAGGAAGAAACTGCTAGAGAATTAACTAAATATCTGGAGATGAATGATAATGGGACTACAACATATCAAAACATATGGGATGTGGCAAAGGCAGCACTCAGAGGGAAATTTATTGCCCTAAATACCTCTATTGAAAAAAAAAAATGAGCAAAACTTGAGGATTTAACTGCTCACCTGGAGAATTTAGAGGAAGAACAGCAAATTAACCCCAAAGAAAATAAAAGAAGAGAAGTAATAAAGACTATTTTTAGTAGTCAGAATTTGTGAATTAATTCAACACTTGAAGCTTAGTTGTGCTCAGCCCCTGCTGCTGGTAAAGTCCCTTTCCTTTCCCCTCTGGGATGCAGCCTGTTGGGGAGGGGCGCCAGCCACTGTGGCTTCAGGACTCACAGTTCTGGGTGGGCTTGCCGCCAATCCAGGTGGTCCAGACTGGGGTACACTGTGTGTCCGGTCACTGACTTGGCCCCAGGAGCTGTTCTGAATGACGAACTAAATCCCACACCTTGCTAAGCAGCCACCTTGGCCCCTCCCCACTCTGGGGAGGGGAGAACAATCAAGCAATGGAAAGAATCAACAAAACTAAAGTTGCTTCTTTGAGAAAATTAATAAAGTTGATAGCCCTTAAATAGACTAAGAAAGAAAAGAAAGCACACAAATAAATAAAATCAGAAATGAGGGGGGTTGTTACCACAGATCATGAAGAAATTTTAAAAAAACACAAGAAAATATTATGAACAACTATATGCCAAAAACTAGATAATTTAGATGAAATGGACAAATTCCTGGAGACACGTGAATTAGCTGTACTGACTCAAAAAGAAATAGAAAATCTCAACAAATGAACTACAAGTAAAGAGATTCAATCAGTCATCAAGAATTTTCCCACAAAAAAAGCCCAGAGTGGGGAGGGGCCAAGATGGTTGCTTAGCAAGGTGTGGGATTTAGTTCGTCATTCAGAACAGCTCCTGGGGCCAAGTCAGTGACTGGACACACAGTGTACCCCAGTCTGGACCACCTGGATTGGCGGCAAGCCCACCCAGAACTGTGAGTCCCCAAGTCACAGTGGCTGGCACCCCTCCCCAACAGGCTGCATCCCAGAGGGGAAAGGAAAGGGACTTTACCAGCAGCAGGGGCTGAGCACAACTAAGCTTCAAGTGTTGAATTAATTCACAAATTCTGACTACTAAAAATAGGCCCCCAGCTCAGGTGAACCTGGTCAAAGCGGAGGTCGCTGATTTTTGCTCCAGCGATAAGGGGGCAGGGCTGACAGAAAAAGAAAAACAAAAAGAAGCAGAGGTTTTTGTGGCTGTGTTTCTACAAAGGCTTGACTGCCTTTGGATACAGCAGCAGGGCTTCTCAGGCTGCAACTGCCCCAGGCATAGGCAGAAATGAGCTTGTCTGAGACCTGGTCTGCAGCTTGTGCCTTCCCCAGGGGAGGTGTGAGGCCCAACTCAGGTGGAATCCCTCCCTCAAGGAATTTAGACCACAGGGCTTGGTAATTTGAAGCCATTAAAACCAGCATAAAACCTCTCCTCTGTCTCCACCCACGCCCCCAGCAGGGAGAGTCTGCCAAAGGTAAAGGTAGTACATCATCTTACGCTGGTGGGACCTGCAGTCAGACAAGTGCCACCTACTGGGCAGGGTAAGAAAAACTGAGTCCAGAGACTTCACAGGAAAGTCTTTCAACCTGCTGGGCCTTACCCTTGGGGAAAACTGATGCAGGTGACTCTTTCCTCCTGAGAGGAGGCCAGTTTGGTCTGGGAAAATCCGGCTGGGGTCTATAAAATCTAAGAAGACCCTCCCAAGGGTGGGGGCAGGGGGAAAGGCACCATACAGGCAGGGCAAGAAACAAGAAAACAAGAAATGAAAAAGTCTCCTCTGTTAAAGAAAACCTAAGCTAGTGGTCCAGAAAAAGCTAAACTGAATGTCAAAGAACAGAGAGACAACAAATTCATCCAGCAAGAAAACCCTAGGTAAAAGAAGTGAAAACAATCTCCAGAATAAACCAAATAAGGTAATTAAATGCCTAGACGCCAGCAAAAAATAACAAATCACACTAGGAAAATTGAAGATATGGACCAGTCAAAGGAACAAACCAACAATTAAAATGAGATACAGGAGTTGAAACAATTAATTCAGAATGTATGAGCAGACATGGAAAACCTCATCAAAAATCAAATCCATGAATTGAGGGAGGATATAAAGAAGGCAAGGAATGAACAAAAAGAAGATATTGAAAGTCTGAAAAAACAAATCACAGAACCTATGGGAATGAAAGGCACAGTAGAAGAGATGAAAAAAACAATGGAAACCTACAATGTTAGATTTTGAGAGGCACAAGACAGGATTAGTGAACTGGAGGATGGAACATCAGAAATCCGACCAGTGAAAGAAAATATAGGGAAAAAAAATGAAAAAACATGATCAGGGACTCAGGGAATTGAATGACAATATGAAGCGCATGAATATATGTGTTGTGGGTGTCCCAGAAGGAGAAGAGGAGGGAAAAGGAGGAGAAAAACTAATGGAGGAAATTTTCACTGAAAATTTCCCAACTCTTATGAAAGACTTAAAATTACAGAGCCAAGAAGTGCAGCATACCCCAAACAGAATAGATCCAAATAGATGTACTCCAAGACACTTACTAATCAGAATGTCAGCTGTCAAGGAGAAAGAGAGAATCTTGAATGAAGCAAGAAAAGCAATCCATCACATACAAGGGAAGCCCAATAAAACTATGCATAGATTTCTCAGCAGAGACCATGGAGGTGAGAAGACAGTGGGATGATATATTTAAGACACTAAAAGAGAAAAACTGCCAACCAAGAATTCTATATCCAGCAAAATCGTCCTTCAAAAATGAGGGGGAAATTAAAACATTTTCAGATGAAAAAATCACTGAGAATTTGTGACCAAGAGACAGGCTCTGCAAGAAATACTAAAGGGAGCACTAGAGACAGATATGAAAAGACAGGAGAGAGAGGTGTGGAGAAGAGTGTAGAAAGGAAGACTATCAGTAAAGGTAAAAAGAAGAAAAATTAGATATGACATATAAAATCCAAAAGGCAAAATGGTAGAGGAAAGTACAACCTGTACAGTAATAACACTAAATGTTAATGGATTAAACTCCCCAATCAAAAGACATAGACTGGAATATGGATTATAAAACAGGACCCATCTATATGCTGTCTACAGGAAACACACCTTAGATCCAAGGATAAACATAGGTTGAAAGTGAAAGGTTGGGAAAAGATATTTCAGGAAAATAACAATGAGAAAAGAGCAGGAGTAGCTACATTAATATCCAACAAATTAGACTTCAAATGTAAAACAGTTAAAAGAGTCAAAGAAGGACACTCTGTATTAATAAAAGGAACAATTCAACAAGAAGACATAACAATCACAAATATTTATGCACAGAGCCAGAATGCTCCAAACTACATGAGGCAAACACTGAAAAGAGAAATAGACATATCTACCATAATAGTTGGAGATTTCAATTCCACACTCTCATCAATGGACAGAACATCTAGATAGAGAATCAATAAAGAAACAGAGAATTTGAATAATACAATAAATGAGCTAGACTTAACAGACATTTATAGAAAATTACACCTCACAACAGCAGGATACACTTTTCTCTCAAGTGCTCATGGATCATTCTGAGGAATAGACCATATGCTGGGCCACAAAGCAAGTCTCAATAAATTTAAAAAGATTGAAATCATACAAAACACTTTCTCAGATCATAAAGGAATGAAATTGGAAAGCAATAATAGGCAGAGGGCCAGAAAATTCACAAATATGTGGAGGCTCAACAACACACTCTTAAACAACCAGTAGGTCAAGGAAGAAATTACAAGAGAAATCCGTAAATATCTCGAGGCAAATGAAAATGAAAACACAACATAACAAAACTTATGGGATTCAGCAAAGGCAGTACTAAGAAAGAAATTTATTGCCCTAAATGCCCATATCAAAAAAGAAGAAAGGGCAAAAATTGAGGAATTAACTGTCCACTTGGAAGAAATAGAGAAGGAACAGCAAACTCACCCCAAAGCAAGCAAAAGGAAAGAAATAATGAAGATTAGAGCTGAAATAAATGAAATTGAGAACATGAAAACAATTGAGAAAATCAACAAAACAAGAAGTTGGTTCTATCAGAAAATCAATAAGATTGATGGACCCTTAGCAAGACTGTCAAAAAGAAGAAGAGAGAGGATGCAAATAAATAAGATCAGAAATCGAAGAGGAGACATAACCACTGATCCCACAGAAATAAAGGAAGTAATGACAGGATACTATGAACAACTTTATGCTAATAAATACGACAATGTAGATGAAATGGACAACTTTCTAGGAAGGCATGAACAACCAACTTTGATGTGAGAAGAAACAGACGACCTCAACAAACCAATGGAATAGAATAGAGTGTTCAGATATAGATCCTCTCATCTATGGACAAATGATCTTTGATAAGGCAATCAAGTCAACTCAACTGGGACAGAACAGTCTCTTCAATAAATGGTGCCTAGAGAAGTGGATATCCATATGCAAAAGAATGAAAGAGGACTCATATCTCACACCCTATACAAAAATTAACTCAAAATGGATCAAAGACCTAAACATTAGAACTACGACCATAAAACTGTTAGAAGAAAATCTAGGGAAATATCTTATAAATCTTATACTAGGAGGTGGTTTCTTAGACCTTACACCCAAAGCAAGAGCATTGAAGAAATAAATAAATAAATGGGAACTCCTCAAAACTGAACACTTTTGAGCAACAAAGAACTTCGTCAAGAAAGTTAAAAGACAGCCTACACAATGGGAGACAATATTTGGAAATGATATATCTGATAAAGGTCTAGTATCCAGAATATATAAAGAGATTGTTCAACTCAACAACAAAAAGACAGCCAACCCAATTACAAAATGGGCAAAAGACTTGAACAGACACTTCTCAGAAGAGGAAATACAAATGGCCAAAAGGCACATGAAGAGATACTCAACTTCCCTACCTATTAGAGAAATGCACATCAAAACCACAATGAGATAGCATCTCACACCCACCAGAATGGCCACTATCAATAAAACAGAAAATGACAAGTGCTGAAGAGGATGTGGAGAA
>PVIY010021072.1:0-43022 GCA_004026745.1 Myrmecophaga tridactyla
TTCCCTACTTATCCTGTGTGTAACTGTCAGCCTTCTGCAATCTATTAACATGGAGTCCCTTGAGAGCGCAAACATTCACAGCTCATTCTCTGTCTCTTGAAAAGAGGAATAAATAGGTTTTCTATGCAAAACTATTCAAATTATAGTGATTTGACTAAAAAGAACTTTTGGTTTATAGAAACCTGATCTTTAGTTTCCTAAAGGATGAACACTTAGCCCAGTGATTTTGGCAGTTTGGTGATACTGAAATTTTAAGAGCAAGTGAACAATATTGAAAATATTGCAGAGGCACAACTACACCTCCCAGAACTAACAGTCACAATAATAGCTTCCTATTCTTCCCGGTGTTTTCTGTGATATACTAAGTTTAACTTTGGATGGAAAGCCCACTGTGCTGGTTTGAATTTATTATGCACCCCAGAAAAGCCATGCTTTAATCCTGATCCAACTTTGTGGGAGCAACTGTTTCTCTTAATCCTGATTCAACACTACAGGTTGGAAATTTTGGATTAGATTGTCTCCATAGAGATGTGGCACACCCAATTGAGGGTGTCATCTTTTGATTAAATGGAGATGTGATTCTACCCGTTCTAGGTGGGTCTTGATTAGATTACTAGAGCCTTCAAAGAGAAACATTTTGGAGAGCACCATCAGAACCAATGGAGTCCATGCAGCCAGAGACCTTTGGAGCAGAAGGAAAATGTCACAGGGGGAAGCCTTATGAAATGAGGAGAGAAAGCTAGCAGACATTGCCATGTGCCCTCCCAGCTGAGAGAGAAACCATGAATTTTATCAGCCATTTCTCTGGAGGTAAGGTATCTTTCCCTTGATGCCTTATTTGATATTTTCACAGCCTTAGAACTGTAAACTTGCAACTTATTGAATTCCCCCTTTTAAAAGCCATTCCAGTTCTGGTTTATTGCATTCCAGGAGCTTTTGCAAACTAGAACATCCATGAACCCTAAAGAAGTAAATTGTGAGAGAGGCATTTAAATAGTGAAATGAACAGATGGGCATTAAACAGAGTGTCATTGTGTTCTCATTGCATCCAAGTGTGGTTCTCAAACACAGAATTTGTAAGTCTTTCTACAACAATCCAGCATTTTTTTTTTCATTTTTGGCAAAGATGTTTTATTCCCTGGTGGGATCTTCATTAGTACATTCACTTTTGTTGAAAACAATCTACTTTCCAACCCAGGGTGAGGTTACTTCACAGACAAAAATTGAAATTGAACATTGGGAAGAAGGAATGGAAACTTCCTAAAATGAAAACCTCTGCATAGGGAATGAAAGGGTAGTTCAGTGGTAGAATTCTCTATCATGTGGGAAACCTGGGTTCAATTCCCAGACTGTGTACTTCCCCTCACCCCCATAAAAAACAAACAAGCAAAACAAACAAATAAACAAAAATTCAACAAATGGTGCTGTAACAATGGGATAATCACATGGAAAAATAATAAAATGTGACCCTGCATACAGCATACAGGAAAAAACAACCTCAATGGGGTTTTATCCATGCCTAATATATATTTTTTAACTTCCGTATAGTTTATTATTTTTTAAGTTCTTTTTTACACAATCACAAATTCACACAATCACATTGTAAAAGCTATATAGTTATACAATCTTCTTCAAGAACCAAGGCTACTGGAACACAGTTCAAAAGTTTCAGGTACCTGGAACACAGTTCAAAAGTTTCAGGTACTT
Source organism: Myrmecophaga tridactyla (assembly GCA_004026745.1). Taxonomy (NCBI): domain Eukaryota; kingdom Metazoa; phylum Chordata; class Mammalia; order Pilosa; family Myrmecophagidae; genus Myrmecophaga; species Myrmecophaga tridactyla. The sequence continues at coordinate 1,708 of PVIY010021072.1, forward strand.
CCCTCTAGCTACTCCAATGTACCACAAATTAAAAAGGACATGTACATAATGCATAAGAATAACCTCTAGAATAACCTCTTGACTCTGTTTGAAATCTATCAGCCACTGAAAATTTATTTTGCCTCATTTCGCTCTTCCCACTTTTGGTCAAGAAATCTTTCTCATTCCCATGATGCCAGGTCCTAGCTCATCTCAGGAGTCCTGTCCCATGTTGCCAGGGAGATTTACACCCCTACGAGACATGTCTCATGTAGGGGGGAAGGCAGTGAGTTCACCTGCTGAGTTGGCTTAGAGAGAGAAGCCACATCTGAGCAACAAAAGAGGTTCTCTGGGGTTGACTCAGGCATAAATTATAAGTAGGCTTAGCTTCTCCTTTGCAGAAATAAGTTTCATAGGGTTGAACCCCAAGATTGAGGGCTCAGCCTATTGGATTGGTTGTCTCCACTGCTTGTGAACATTTCCGGAATTCCCAGTTGGGGGAGTTTCATATTTCCTCCTTTCTCTCTAGTCCAAAAGTTTACATAAATACCCGAAGTTTCAGGAAACAACCAGGTTATACACAATAGCTCAATATCTCAGAATTTAGAAACAACTGTTACACCTGTTATTATTAGAATAAATGTGACTACTTTAAGAACTTAGAATCTCGGATCCTTTACAATAGGCCCTAACCTGATAGTCCTTGCTCTTGACTTCAGTTCTCTGGGCTTGTATATTTTAGTTAGTTCATATGAGTGCAGGATGATATTTGGCTATTTGCTCCTGACATTTTCTTTAACACACTGTCCTCAAGTTTCACTCACCTAGTTGCATGCGTCACAACTCCATTCCTTCTTGCAGCCGCTCAGTAGTGGTATACATGTACACCACAGTCCCCCCTACCGCTCCTCAGCCGTTGTACCCTTAGGCCACCTCCACCCATCGTGAATCATACACACTGCTGCCATAGACACCAGTGTGCACATGTCCATTGATGTCCCCACACTCAGTTCCTCCAGTTATAGACCCAGCAACAGGAGTTGCAGGGTCACATTCTAACAGAGTGATTGATCTCCTCAGCTCTATCATTAGCTGTTTTCTAATGCTAAGTACTTCCTTTCCTCCCCTGATTCTTGACTTAAGGAGTTGGTGAGATGTCCTCACATTTTAGCGTGAAAGTGAATGGCTTAATTTCTTCAATTTGATATAAAAAAAATTAAAAAGGCCCTGCTTGCAAACCAAAACACTGGAAGATAGTTCTGAGAAAGGCAAGAAAGGGTCCAATAGGTTACTACTGCTTCTTGCCCTAAGCAAAAACTCTTAATTTCTTGATTAGAAGTTATCCACCTTCTGCCTTACCCCACACCCCCATCCCTCCAACCTAGTGAGATAACAAAATAATGAAAGATCTTTATTGGATGTGGGCTTACAGAGTCAGAGCTAGTAGAGAGAATTGTCCCTTCATTTTACAGATGAGGATAGTGAAGATCTGAGAAGAGGCCAGCTTGCTCTAGATTAAAAAAAAAATACGGAGACAGCGATAGGTATCAGCGATGGCAAGAGCCAATTCTGGACATCTCTCCAAACTCTGCATTCAGTGACATCATGTTGGCTGATTAGACTGGTGGGATTATTTATACCATGGAAACTGGCAAACACTACAAATCAGGGCTTCCCTCTCTCTCCACCCCAGAGAGCTGGTTTATTAGCACACCACTGTAACTTTTATTTTTGTAAATATAAAACCCGGTGATCTCTCCATATTCCTGTGATTCTTGTCTTCTTTCTCTCACTCTCCATTTTTCACTTATTTCTTTGCTTTCATTAATTCACTCAACAAACAATGGTTGGCCAACTTTTATATACCAGGCCCAATGCAAAGAGTTGTTGATAAACTGGTAAAATAAACAACAAAGTTCTGCCTTCATGGAACTTAGTACACTAGAGGAGACAGGCATTAAACAAATGACAGTTATGACCATAAATAAAAAGCCTCATGCATGTGACAAGGGCAGAACATAACCTAGACTGAGAAAATGACAATTGATTTTTCCTATCAAGGGTTCACAAAGTTGGCCTATGGTATTACAGAAGTTATGTCTCTCAGCGAGTGGACTCTGGGTTGGAACCCCAGGTTTGAACATTCTTGTTGGATGACCTTGGACAACCCCTCAAAGTCTTAGTTCCCTCTTCAGTAAAATGAGGATAAGTTTAAAAACCACAGTAGGATGGATGTTAGGACTGACGGATGTTAGGATGATAACGTGTGAAATATCTAACCCTGAGCCTGGTACATCATTGCCATTCAATAAATGGCACCTATGTTTATGGTTAGGATCACTAGTATTCCCTTTCTTTCCCAGTGCATATCCAGAACTCTCATTCTGTCCATGCATTTACAGGACATTAGTTTTGCCTCATGTATTTCTCTGGGAATATGGGGGATGTGCAGAGGCCATCTGGTTATGGCAGATGCTGGCCAATTTGTCACTAATTGCCTAAGCTCTCTGGCTCTTCCTTGGTAATGGGTTTGGTGGGTCTAATTAGTGTGGACCACATGACATCTTTGAGTAGCTGCTGTTGGGAGCTTGATCCCAAGCCAACAGCTCCAGGTTCCCTCTGAGGTTGGAGCGGTGCCTTCAGAGAATCACATTTAATAAAGCGCTGGCACACCGTGATGGCCATCCCTGGCAGAGACGGGTCCTGTCTGCTCCCACGCTCTCCATGTGGGAGCTTGCTGTGACTAAAAGGGGCACAGGGATTGTGATTAGAGGGTCAGATGGAATGTGGGAGCATTTACTTAGTAACTTTTAGGGACCTCCAAGGATCAGTCTGAGCCCTTGGCTTGGATTTTGATGTGCAAAGCTAAGGCCAGGCCCCCAGCCTAGGGTAGGAAGCATATGCTAATCCTAGCCTTTACCTTCCATTTAGGCTCACAGCTGCCTCTCTTTGCATTGCCATATGTGGTCATGCTTCAGTCTCAATAACAAACACAAAGATATATCTGTACCCAGCATAGTGCCTGTTACACATTAGGGTCTCTCTAAATGTTAACTGAGAAACTGAGTGCGGAGAAGCTCTGCACCATGCGCCTTTCCAACAAACCAGGGTCTGCTTCCTGACTGCCTCCCACCCATCTTCCCCTTTGCTCATGCTGATAGACAAGACACAAGCCAACTGCTTACAGGAGGTCAAAGGAGGGTGAGGCTTTCCCTCTACATCAGCTCTAGCACAAAAGATTTTTGACATTTGTATTGGCAGCTCACTGATCTGTTTGGGAAACAGCCTGGTGGAGAGGAATAGGCTTGGGTTTGGGAGTTCAGTAGACCTGGGTTTTGATGCTCTCTCTGTCACTCTCTAACCACATGATTTCAAGAGACATTTAACTCCTTCTGGATTGATCACTCTGCTCCTGGATAGATCCCAGTTGAGATCCCTGGGAGCCCCAGAAGAGAAATTGAAAAAGAGTTCAGCAGGGAAAGGTAGCTGCAATAAGGCATATTAATGAACAGGTTACTATTGTGGAAAATTAGTAGTGACCACTGGGAAATACTGGACCTGTGCAGATCACTCCAAAAAGCTGCCCCAATGTCGAGTGAGAAATCAGGAGTGTTTATCCACCAATCATTTCCCTCATGGTTTGAGAGTTGCTTCTGAGAATACTTACTCCCAGACACTTCCAGTCTGCTCCACCTGCAAGCCAACCAGTCCCCATGGTCAGAGACAGCTAGGTAGAGAGTTGCAGATGATTATAATTAACAGGAAACCATCAACACGCACCAATCTGAATGCTGGGGAGATCATGGATGAGGTACCTCTAGCATCTGCTACTCTAGGATCCAGAGGTAGCAAGCAGTTGTCAGAGCTGTCAGACCTCTGCCCCAGTTCTCTGGCATCTGGTTCAGGACTCCACCCACTTCATTACATCCCTCCCTATCCTGAAACAACTCTCGGGCCAAGTGGGATTTGTGGCCCTCCCTAGAAAGAATTCAGGTGGGATCACAGAACAACACTTGAGTTATTCCATCAAAAGCATTCTTGTTCAGGGGTGGGGAGGGAATGGGAAGTTACTGCTTAAGGAGTGCAGAGTTTCTGTCTGGGTAATGGAAATATTTTGGTAATGGATCGTGGTTATGGTAGCACAACCTCATGAATATAATTACTATCACTGGATTGTATACATGAAAGTGGTTAAAAGGGGAAAGATGTTACTACAATGTTAAAAACAATGGTGGGAGAACAAAAGCTATCTATGCGGGATTGGAAAGATTTTTCCAAGGTTAGATGATCTGTCTATCTACAGAACTTCCTGGAGTCTATTAGTACTAGCCTATTCACAAAAGCAGGAAATGAAATACATATTTTCTCAAGGTGGTCTCTGACTAATGTTATGCTTTGCCAACTAGCTAGCCCCCTGAAATTAGGTATTGTCATTTCTTCTATATGAATTTCCCATAACCCTTTAGCACCCTCTGAACTGGCATATAATACATGCTGGCTTACAATTTCATATGGGTCATTGGTTTAAAAAATTAAAGGGTATTTAAGGGTAAATGGGCACTGGGAAGTCTACTGAGGTGATGGAGAGGTTCTAAACTGGATTATTGTGTATAACTTAGAATACTTACTAAAGCTGACAGTACATTTAAAATGGGTAAATTTAATGATTTGTAAATTATACTTCAATAAACTAAAAAAAAATGCATACGTGTTCTACATTTTGACCTTTGAAATGGGTCTAAACAGACATTGGCAAAATGTGGAAAGGCATTTGGACTCTGTTTCTTCCATCTTTATGAACAGAGCATCTTTCAGAAAAATGCAAACTTTGATCAAATTTCTGTCCATGGGTGTCCCTGAGAGCAAAATCTTAGCAGGGTTTGGTGACAGTGCTAAAAAGGACATATTTGGAAATTAGTGAAGATAAGTGTTTAGTAGAAGGCAGCCTTTTCGGCTCTTACTGTTGACCAGAGGTGAAGCCACAGAGAATTGTTTGGTAATGAAGTAAATTCTCTAGGAAAGACATGAACACCAAACTGAGACTTCCCATTTAGTCTTTGTTACTTTTAACTGAAGTGGGATCAAACTCACTTGAGCAAGTAAATGACTACAGTCCCCTACCTGTGCCCATGCCAGCTTCCATCCTTCCCAGGTAAAGTTGACCACAACCCAGTCGGGAACAGCTCTAAAAACAGCTCATCTCCCCCAGACCTCCTTCCACCTTCTGGACTCTCATCTCACCACTCTCAGACATCTCATTTATGGCCTAAAACAACATTTTCTAAATGTCTTTCATTTTGTTCCACCCTCATGCATTTTGCATATCTGCAATATTATTTACTTAACATATTTTTTTCATTCTTTACTTAAAGTTATTTCAAAAGGAAACCTTAAGTTACTGGTTAGTAGAAATCTGAAATCTATTGCCAACCATACAGGGTTGTAAACATAAATACAAAATACATAAGTGAATATCTTTTTTCTTAGGAAAGGTATATGAAGTATTATGTATTCAAGGAGCATGATATATGCAACCTACTCTCAAATTTTCAAAAAACTGATAGGCTGACAGAGAGATAGGCAGATAGATGGATTGCTAAATATGCGAATAGGTAAAATGATATAGAAAGTGTGAGAAAATGTTAATATTAATAGAACTGAATATCCTGGTGGTTATGTTGGAGTTCCCACTATGGGTTTTGTGTTATTTTTGAAACTATCCTGTATATTTAAAGTTATTTCAACACAGTAAGTAAATAAAGTATAAACAAAATTGATTTTTTCAACCAGCTTGGTACTCTTGCCTGCCAAAGAGAAATTACTAAAACTGAGACACTCTCCCTAATGATAGTAACAAAAATACTTATTGAGACTCTACTATGTACCAGGCAGTGATCTAGATACTTAGGGTAAACAAATCAGATAATGGTCCCTACTCTCTTAAAACTCATATTCTAGGCAGGTGATAGACAAGGAATAATAGACATAAAGAAAAAAGTAAATTATAAGACATGAAACTGATAAGTGCCATGGAGTAAAGAAAAAGCATAGAAGTGTGAGGAAACAATAATGCAGGTTAGAGGGTATGGAAAGTCTCACTGAAAAGGCAAAACCTGGGCAAGAGCTTCATGGATGAGGATGAGTTAACCCAACAGATATATGGGGAAGAGCATTTCAAGAAGAGAAATAGGTTAGAGAAGAGGTTCTCAATTCTAATATGAGTCAGAATCATCTAGAGAGCTTGTTAAAACACATATTGTTGGGTCTTATGGCAAAATTTCATATTCAGTAGGTCTGGGGTAGGGTCTAATAATTTACATTTTCTATGTCCCCCAAATAATGCTGATGGGTGCTGGTGCAGGGGCCACACCTGGAGAGGTACTGGGCTAGCACAAAGGGCAACACTGGGAGACTGTGTGGCTTGACTGACAAGAGCAAGGAGACCAACAGATCATTAATAGACTCATCCTGGCTTCTTGGTGAGAACTGACCACAGGGCTGTAAGAGTGGATGCAGGCGGATTACTGAAGAGGTTGCTGGAATAATCCAGAAGATAAAGAAGGGTAGCTCAGACCAGAGAAGTATAGTGGAGATACAGAAAAGTGGTGAGAATCTGCATAGACCTTGAAGGGAGAGCCAAAGTGCCTTTCTAACAAAATTAAGTGTGGAGTGTTAAGAAAGAAAAGAGTCAAGAATAACTCCCAGTTTTCACGTTTGTCTTCAATTATAAATTAAAATGTTGCTTCCATCTGGTCAAAGTTATTGAGTACTGTGTCCATGCACCACCTCAGATTTCTGTGGCAAGCAGTGACCTAAATTTATCATTGGCATTATTCCGAAATGTAAATATCATAGAAAGGGAAGCACCCCTTGGACTTTCAACCAACTATAATTCCTGTGAGGAATGAGCCATTAGGTTGGTTTCTACATCCTGGAAATAATCAGTCTGATAAAGAGTGGGGCAACTTTTGAAGACTTTCATGAACCAAGCATGACCTCAAGGAAACAGACTATGAAGGAAATGAAAATGAAAACTGGTTTGGCTCATTCCCATCTGTCCATTCCTGGGATGATGCTGCAGGCCTCCATCCAGCCTCTTGACCTCTCCAGTATCTGGCCAAAACTCAACCTGCTCCTTGTCTTTCTTAATCCAAGTCTTGTGAAAGATGTTCAGTCCACATTAATGATGACCATACTACAGGCACCAATATCTCTTATTTCATTTACTATTTAATTCATTCATTTGTTCCCACAAATTAATATTACTGGTCAGCTATCATATGCCAGGTGCTGGAGAAAATGCCATAAATGAGACCCAATCCATGTTAACATCCAGTGGGGAAATTTCAGGCAAACTAGAAAATGTAACAATGGTTTGAGGACAGGAGAGCACACACAAGTCCCAGAACCCCTGAGGAGACCTAGGGCAACCTCAAATTGTCCTATGATGCCTGGGGAGAATGGCATAGCATTTCAGAAGGTGGGTATTGGAGCCAAAAGTCCAACTTTGAGGCTGTTATTTACTAGCTGCATAAGGACAAGCATGTCATTGACTCTTTCAATGTCTCTATTTGCCCATCTATGAAATGGGTGAATGATAATGCTCACCTCCAAGGGCTGTCATGAGTTTTACATGACTAAGCACTTAGCATAGAACCCTGGCACATGGTAAATGACCAAATGATTTTATTGTCACGTGCCATTTCCCAAAGACAAGCAAGAAGACATCACTTCTCTCCTTTCCTCCAGGTTTACTCTTAAGTACAGATTATTGAGTGCAGCTCTGGATAACGTTAGCTCATCCCTGTTCATTATGGTTTTGGTTGAGTTACAGTGTAAAATCATACCCTCAGTTATCCTTTTATTGAGAGTCACAGAGAAACACGCTAGCAATTGCTGAATCTTATGGTGCATGGAACTTTATATTTTACAAGGCATTCTGCAATGCACACACCTCACTCTGTCCTGCCCCAGCCCCTTTGAGCTGGTAGAGATTATCAGCTCTGCTTAACATTTGTAATCAGTCAAGGCTCCAGTCTCAGCAACCAAACCCTAGTAGTAAGGGATGAGAAAAGCTTAGAGATGCATAGCTAAATTTTGTAAACTTTTTTTTGTCTTGACACTTCAGGGTGGCATTTTTCTTCTTCCAGACAAATTCTGAAATCACTAATATTTACTTACACCAAAGAAGGACTGAGAGACACCCACAAAAGTTACTTGATTTCTTCTTGTCAAAGAAACCAGGCTGAGGGCGACCACAGGAGGCTTTTCCACCACTGCATTAAAAAGGATTTTCAGACTTAGAAATAGGACTAAAGAAGAAGAAAAGTAACAAATAAAGGCATATCTGAATATATAATCTGCCTGAATGGTCCCCACAGAAATAATCAGGTTTAACTGTGTGCTTTGGCCTAGACTCAAAGACCCCTGAGAGCCATGATTCAATACCTCATGGTCTTCCAAGCCCCTGAAGCAAGCGACAGTGATTTGCACAGCTGATGACAGCAGGGACCAAGTTGCTTTCATCAAGACTTACTAAATTTCCAGAGCAGTTTTGTGTAAGGCAATTTTTCCCTTTCCAACCTACACATACATCATAGGCTTTGAAACAACGAGGAGAAAAAGTTCCAGCTGTTTCAGGAAAGGCCAAGTAGGGATGGGGTGGGGATGCCTGCAGGATTCTGAGCTGCAGGCAAGGCTAATGACATTAAGCAAACAAGCACACAGGGGATAATTTCTTGCCCCAGCTGGGCCATTGATATTATAACAGGTTTGCCATCGGGGAATTTTTTTGTTTCAGATAACCCCGTCTACCCTATTCAGGCAATCATCAAGTTTGGACACCTTAATCTGACCTTCAACCATCACCCAGATTTAGATCCATTCTCAGAATTAAAAAGGTAGCCAGGAGAACACAAGTTAAGACCAGGAGCTGGGCAGTCCGAGCATGGATTGGACATGTGAATCTGCTACTAAATTCAATCCTTCTGAACCCAAGTCTTCCTAGCTATAGAAGCTCTCAGTCCCAGTTTCTATTTTAGCCAATGTGGCAAAAGTTCCATGCAGGCTTGGGCTAGGCTTGGGCACCATGTCCCTCTAGCTTCCTGCTTTGGAACTCCCCTGAGAGAGTGGTGTGGGACAACTGCAGAAAAGTGACCCCTACTTATGCATGTACAATCTGAAATTGTGGGGCCACTCTTGACCAAGAGGGAAAATGACAGTCCTGAGCATTTCCTTAGAGTTCCAAAGGAAAATCAGTGGGTGCTTCTGTGGAAAACTATGCATCTATGCATCCTCTAGACTAGAGGCCACTCTTTCAGCTTAGCTGAGTCTATGGAAGCACTGTCACAACTTTGTAAATGATAAATAACTGATACTCAGGAAAAATAATTCTTGTCTATAGACAAACAGATTTTGTCCTATTCAGAAGAACTTTAATCAACTTCCCTTCTCCACTGTGGCAAAAGATAGTTTCGCCCCCATTTATGCATTCACTTCCATTTCCTGGTGATCTTTAAATGTGTCTGTTCTTTAGATTCTGTATGGAAGTGGTTAAAATTTCTACGTAGGTCCTTAACTGATAAGGAGTTAAGTCTTTAACTTGTGCTCATTTTTATATACGTATGGCAGACATGATTTTACCCTTTCAAAAGTCATCTTTTAACAGCTCTTGGAATGTCCCAAAGGATTGAATAGCAGCAGCTTGTTTGTGTAACACATATGTGCATTGGATTCCCCTTCTCTGTTACATTCCCTCTGTCTCTCACACCAGACTGCTCAGTGCCACGTTATCAAGTTGATTACCAATATGCAAGCTTTCTTTAAGTTTTAGTTAAGACACCAGAACATGGTAGTTAATCTATAATTATTTGTTATTATAAGGTTATTATAAAGTAAATTGAAATTTTGAAACTAACAAGAGAAGCAATGCATTGACCATGGACTGATCACATTTACACGAAAGGTAAACAAACATCTTGCCATGTATACCACTATCATTTTGTGCTTTCTGTCACTCATGACTGAGCCTAATCCTGATGGATGCATTTCCACTTTCTCTAAATCAGCACTTAATACCAAAGGGCTTATGTATCTAAGTGAAAGAGTCAGAGCTGACTTGAAGAAGCCATGCATGAATGATTAAGTGTGAGAAACCAGTCTTGCTTGACTAGAAACAATACAGAACTCCACAGTAGGTGCAAATTCTGGAGGAAACTATCTTTGAGTGGGTTCAAGGATCGTTAAGATTTTAAGCAGCACAAAGCTAGAGGCAGGAAACTCAAGACAGGGAATGGGCTGAGTGATGGCAAGAAGGGGGAAATGAGTGTGGAGTGGGCTGTGGAAGGGACGAGGAGGAGGTCACTCTAAATGGAGCGATGGGCATGTGGATAGGTGGGAACAGTTCTCAGAGGGCCTCCTTTCCCTGTGCACCAAGTACAGCTGCAGGGAAGTCCTCTGTGCCCCTCATTTCATAGCACCCCATGATATTTCCATAAGCATTTCTGAATGCCTTTTACTCCTTGTCTCCATCAATCACAGAAGGGGGTTATTATATAGATTCAATGAGATAAACAGGCAAAGGACCTAACTGGTGCCCACAGATGCTCCTGTTTCCTCCTCTTCTCTGATGATAACCACCTCCACACAAAGTTTAGTCCTCAGCAATTTTTACTGCAATTTCAAAACCTGATTCCTAATGGTGCTAATTAAGCCATTTAGCTTGTCTGTAGAAACAAACTGGCATATTAACTTTTATTTCTTATACCTTTTAAAGATGATGATCCAAATGTTCATTAGCTTAAGATCTCCCAAGCCTGGTGATAATTGTGTGTCTCATTACACAGTTAAGGCCACACCAGCTCTGGATCGTTCCATATGATCATTTTATACATTAATTAATAGCCAGAACTTGGGTAGAAATGGATCCCACCTAGACATTCCTAAAGGATTCTCTTTTATACCCACAATGGGCACAGCCTCTCAGACCAGCTGAATTGTTAAAATCATGGAATTTCGTAATGTCTAACCTAAAAAAATAGTGGTATATGTTTTTGACAGCATGTATTGCAAAGAGTTCAAGAGAGGAGTGGTATGACCCTTTAGCCCAAGTCTTTAAAAGAGAGACCTCCAGACTAAATTTAGAAAGTTCAAGCTGGACGATAAAGGAAAAGGAAATGCATCTGAATACCACTGTTTTCAGACATTATATTGCAAATGAATCATCTGTGTATGTGGGGGGGAGGGGTGGTGGTGGTGATGGGATGTAGAAATACAGATTTTAAGAGTCTAGCTACAAAGATTCGGATTCAGTATGTTTCTGGAAGGGCCCTGAAATCTTCACTTTAATAACTTCTCCTCCTCTTCCACCCCTTGTAAATAGTGTCCTCTAGACCACACTTTGCCAAAGAGTGTTTATAAAGTGTCCATGTGCCTGTTTACGAGAGCTCCTTGATAAGCTCAGGACCATGCAGAGGGGACGCCTGATTTTAGATGTGGGACAAAGAGTGGCAGATGACTGTAAAAAGCAAGATAGACAGAGAGGGTTGGCAGGGGGTCTGGGTGGACAGAAAGAGAGATCAAGAAAACCAAAACCATTTAGGAATGCACAGCTTGAGAGATACCAGTACTGCAATCCTTACCATCTAACAAGAATTCTTGTCATTGAATTTTTTATTTTTACTGTGGCCTAATTTGAGGTGCCCAAACAATGTGGGGAAGAGAAGATAGGTCATGTTTTCAACCTGGCAGGAAATGTTCCTGCCACAGGACCCAGCTGGACTCATGTGTGAAGTGCAGTGATGCAAGGCTCCAGCTCAAGTCAAAGAAGTCAAATCTCTCTCCAAGTCCCTGACAAAGGACCCCCCAAACTGGGGGAATTATGAAGTATAACAAGGTAGAAATTCTGCCATTCCCTAATTTTACTTTTGCTTCTCTTTTGAGGAGTTATTGGACCTTAGGATTTCTTATTTCATTTAATCTTTTATAAAATTCCTCTTCCAAAGGGACATACTAACACATGCGTGTGACGACCAAGGAAATAATACAAACAAACATAAAGAAAAACTATAGCCATCTGCCCCTTTTCTCTTGTTTTTCATCCCTTAACTCCTAGGCTAACTAATATTAATAGATCGGTGTGTATCCTCCCACATGTTTCTCTGTGTGATGTGAACACACACGCACACACACACACGGGTTTTTGTGTATTTTTTTTTTGACACAGATTACTATTTGCGCTTCACCACAACTTTCCCTTTTCAGCAAATAATACATCATGGACCCCCCTCCAAATGAATCCTTAAAATGTAAGTTCCTAACTTTTAACATCTACATAATGGTCCCCAATGTGACCGTAAGGTAATTCAATGGCTGCTTCTGGCTACACCTTCATCTTTGATGGGCTTTTCCCTCCCTGGATCTTGTCTTCCTCTCCTTGACCTTGACTGTAAATAAAGCCAAATCAATTCGGTCTGAACCAGGATATCCCTTAGTGTGTGAGGTCAAGGACACTGCTCAGAGTCACACAAGTTCTCCTGGGTTTTCATGATTAATTGCTAAAGCAAATATCAAAATTTGAATACAGTGGTGTAGAAGACAAGCATTCACTCATTCAACGCATTGCTTGAGCATCTACTATTTGTCAGATATCAATGATAAAAAGATGAACAAAAACACAAGAGCCAAGTCCTCATGGAAATTATATTCAAAGGAAGGATCAAGATAATAAACAAGGAAATAAAAAAATAATTTGAGATTATAAATTGTATGAGGGACAGTGCTATGTTGTCAAACACCTCTAATTATGCCTAACCTCTAATTATGCCTAACTCACACCAGAAGAAGAAAGACCCCAAGATAAAAGACAAGTCGGAATGTACCCAAAAGTACAAACAAAATCAGTGAGGCAGATATGGGGCATCAGTAAGTAAGTCTATCCTTGACCCAACATCCATACTTTTAAGTTTTTTTAGTCTTCTCTACAGACCACAGAGAGAATGGTTTAAAATTGAAAGAACATGGTAAGAAAGGACACTGCTTAATTTCTGTTTTGCTTCTACCTTTTCTGGCAAGTAAGCATGATTGGAAGAGAATGACTGGGGAGAAAAGATATTAAACTATTCATTTTTAGATCTATATTATTGCTCTATCATAATAGTAATTATTAATATGAGAGAAGTGAAATTCAAGCTAGAAGAGAAGTCTTTAAAACATTCATGTTTAGGTCTCTAATAAACAGTATTTCAAAACACTAAGACAACTTACAGATGAAATATATGAATGACTAAAAGGCATTTGTGAGGAATACTGGAAAAAAGATAACTCATTTATTCATTCATTCATTCAATGCATTGCTTGAGCATCGACTGTTTGTCAGACACCTGTGATAAATAGGTGAACAAAAACACAAGGGCCAAGTCCTCAGGAAATTATATTCAAATGAAGGATCAACATAAACAAAGAAATAAAAAATATAATTTGAGATTATAAATTGTATGAAGGACAGTGCTATGATAAAAATAAGGTAATATGTTTTGCTGAGCTACATGCAAAGGGCTATCACTAAGCTCTGGCTGTCACACCCTAAATTGAAGCCTGGCACACTGGAATCAGTCCAAGGAAACATATCTGATGATAAAGAGATTAGGAGCCTTGACATTCGAGAAACCATAGGAAGAAATGATGGCATGCAGAATGGAAGAGTCATGAGCAACCTTTAAATCCTTCAAAACTACCATTATATGGAAGAAATTATTAGATATATCTGTGTGATATCAAAATAGATGGACAGGCCTCATAAGGAGGGAAATGTCAGGCCATATATGAGACAAAGTTCTGGCAAAGTCTGAAAGCAGACACTTTTGCTTTGGAAGATGCTCATCTATCATTATAAGGTATACGACTGAAGTAATAGGACCATCTACCCAGAATGCTATAGAGGGCATATGTTTGTAATCAACAGAAACAAAGCCATGCCTCTGTTTTACTTCCCCTTTCCAAAAAGAGTCTAGGAGAAGGAACCTTAATTCAAGAACTTAAGTAGTCAGGTCCCTTGAGTGGTGATGTCATCTTGAGCTGAGTTTAGAAGGACTTGAGATAATTAAATTGTTCTATACAATAAAGAACAAGAATATGTGCTTTAGTTCTGACTGGGAAAGGAACTAGAATAAAGGAAAAGGACAGGGGACAAATGAAGGCAGGCAGGAAAGAGGGAAGGAAAAGACTTGGTTTGGAATTTCTGTTAAAGGAGTTGAAAAAGATGAAGTCTAACATTCAATGTTAAGTTGTTAGTGCAGCAGATTTCTGAGAGCATGTACACAAGCATGTGTGTGTGTGTGTCTTGTGTACATGTGTGTACGTTAGGAAAAAAATTGAGTTCTGTATCTCATTTGATGTGCAAAATCGGGAAAGCAAATTTTCATTAATTTGCTCATTTAACAAATATGAATAGGACACCTAAAATGTTCCAAGAGACCCAGGTTTGCAGGGATTTAGGGCTCATATTTATTGAGTGAGTGATAATAATAATAATACACCTTTTATGAAATCTAAGATGATATTAATCTATAAAATACACCAATACTTTATGTAGCGCTAAAAGAAGAAAATGCTGCCAACTAACTCCAACTTGAATTGTAAGATGAATCCCACTTACAGAGATGTTAAAATGTGAAAAAATGTGCATCTTAGAATCAATGAAATATGGTAGTCCTATTCCTTCTGTGACCTATCTGGAATAACACCACCTTAGATATTGCTGCCACATTTTAAAAGGGTTGTTACCAAGTAGGGAGTTTTCCAGAGAACACTGACATTTGGATATTATAAAATAAAAAAAGAAAAGTAGAATAAAAGAAAATAAAAATCCAGCCAAACAGGAATTTGGAGCTGGAGATAATGAGGTCTCCTCATCAACCTTCTCAAGGAAACCTGGGACTTTCTATAATGTACAGAAGAGTCAAAGTAATCTCAGAAAATATTGGGAAAATATATCCTAAAATGGTATCACATGGAATCCTATTTTAAAAGTAAGTATTCATTTGTTAAAAAAGTTTGGAAAGTACTGAGTTACAACCAAATCGCTACAGGATTATTTATTGCAGGACTTTTAAAAACCTTTAATATGCTGTTGTATGTTGTGATCTCTCAAAAGGACAATGCAGCATTCAGTCTGCCCCAAGTTATTTGATCTTTCCTGGTCATAAGCTAAGTAATAATGTATTTGGGTACGTTTACTTTGGGGAGGACCAAATTGGCAAGCATAGTGTCTCAGCCAGACACCCAATGTGCAAATCACTTGAAAGTCGAGCTGCTCTGATTTAAGGAAAGTGGAAGGGTTAGAATACATACATAGAATGAGACTGTAGCTTGGACATTTGTCATTTAGGCCTCCTCATTGCCCCAAGGGAGGCTTTCTCATCTCTCCAAAGGATGGTCAAATTGTACAAATCAAAGTTTAGAATAAGATGACCTCTAAGACTGCTGCCAGTGGTAGCCTGGGGTTGCCTCCTATCCATCTATAAGAGCCACCTCCACGCCTCGTGATATCAAATGAGTGGTTTGAAATCAGCCATGGTGGGGGTACTCATACCACAGAAATTAGAAAACACTACAAACCTGGCCTTTTCTTTTCAAAGAACCCCTTTACCAGTAGACATCGCTGGAGACCATATGTCTAAACTAGTGTAAGTCTTGTGTTGAGAAAGCTACCATGGCTGGGAGTATTTTTAGGGAGACTTTACTTTGCCAGAATGCCTTCCTTGTTCTTTCAACCTATTAAGTTATGGAAAGCTTTCCTTTTGATACCCAGGTTTTCTTTTTATTTTCAACTTCAGTTGCATCTGGAGTAGAGCTCCCAGACACTGAGATGACAACTCTTAGGGGTTATGGTGTTACAGAGGTACCACATTCTTGCACACACAAATGATTTCTCAATCAAAGAATGTGAAGAGTATAAATGAGATCATGTGCGTATAGGGGGAAGTTTATGAGATACTTCTATGTTAGAGAGAAAGGGAGAGGGGGGTGGGGAAGAGGTCCTCCTATTCAAAACAGCTAGGAGTCCTTGAGTGAGGGTTTTGCCACAAGTATAATTGATCTTGTATGGTTTCAGCATAGCCATTTGGATTTTCTCTTGGATCTCATGCTTCTTGAGGAGAAAGAGCAAAGCAAAGACACAAATATCTGTGTATTTCTACATACCTACTGATAGGAATGGATATGCTCTGAGTAGTTAAATACTTGGTGATTGAGTAAGGAGTACATCCCCCTCAACTCTCACCACTATACACATACACTCAACAGTTTCTTTCCTCTTGCTTACTGCTCTTTGTGAGGATTAAGATCGATCTTGAGGATATGAGGAATGAAGAAACTGAGACCTACAGAAGGGAAACGGCCTAGAAAAGTGTCTGGCACAAAGTAGGAACTCAAAGCACCAGGTTAGCTATTGGACAGAATGCAGTGGGACTGTGGTTACATCTTATTTATTCCTTTTTCCATAGTGGTTAGCACAGTACTAGGCAAAGTGTTCAATATATCTTAATCATTTAGTTATTGTGACTATTAGGAAGTCCCTTCTACCCTCTTTGGCACAGACAGAGCATCTGCAAAATGAGGATTATGATGCTTTGAAGGCAGGAGGTTGTATTAGCTGTACTTTTTCAGACTAATTTATCTAAGCTCTCTCTAGCTGTCCTTATTAACAGAAGAGAAGATAAAGCAGTGTAGGGAAGAAGTTCAAAGAAAAGACAAGTTCTCTTCCCTTGCTGACATATCTCAAAGGTGCCCTGCTCCAGGTGTTTATTCCCGATCTCTGTTTGTTACACTCTTGGAATGGTTTATGTGGTGATAAACTGGACAAAGAATGGTACAGCTTAAGGTTGGGATGCTTTTATGTGATACTGGAAATAAAAGACAGAAATCAAAGTATATGTCTTCCTTGGCTCTGTACAGCTCTGATGATAAGGTTCTTAGATATGACCTTGCACAATTTCTCTATAGCAGTGCATCAATCCATTTTATCCAAATGGAAAAAATTAAGTCCCCTTGAATCACTATAACCTTTGAGTATGGATCATCTGGCTGGTGGAGAATTAAAATAGTGCTTGTTACTTACATAGTATTGTGACACTCAACAAATCAGCCTGACCCAATTTGTAATCTCCATACCCACTCACCTGCAATCAGTAAGGAAATATCTTTGTTTTTTCTCTCTCTCCCTTTAAACCCAAGAGCAAATTTTTGCCTTCGAACTTGCCCATTACTTCATGGGGTCCTTCATGGAAGAATAAAATGCAACACAGCCCAACAAAGGTTGCTGACAAGAGGGTGACATTTTCCTCTCATCCCAGATTTTGGGAGTCCTGGCCAATAGGGAATCAAGAAAGCTTGTCAAATTTACTTAATTAAAATGAAAAGAAAGGAAATGTACTTTAACATTTTTAATCAACAGGAGTCTAATGAGTCATGTTGGTTCCTGGAGTTGAGACACAGTAGGGGCATTTTGGGAGCTAATTTGCTTCATTAATATTCAAAGGATGTAGATCACCCAGAATTCTCAAGGAGACTCAAGAGCCAAAAACATCAGAGGGAAAGTGGTATTTTGCATGTGATATTAAACAGATGTACCATATCGAACCAACTGTAGCATCTAATATAAAATATTGTCAGTTAGAATGATTATCTTATTGCCTGCTCAATCCCATTTTCTAAAAGGGACCTGGAACTCTCACCTCTACAATAATTCCTCCTTAATTTTTAGACTTGACACTAATGCCTCTAAAACAACCCAGACTATTCTAATCTGGTAGAAATCATTTGGGCTTTGGAACCCAGCACTTGGTTTTAAATCCAGGTCTGTTATCTTCTAGGTGAGTGACTTTAGACAATTTACTGAACTTGCCTTGTGTTCAGTATAAAACAAATATTTATTGAGAACCTCTGTGCCAGGTACTACACTAGACACTAGAGAATGGGAAAATCAAGGCATTCCGAAGCTCAGTTTTCTTATCTGTAAACTAGGAACAAAATTTCTATCTCACAAGGTTGTGATGCTGATACAGTGAGATAGGATACATAAGATACATGGGGCATAGTGGATATTCAGTAAATGGTAATTGAGCTCTCTCCACCCCAACTTCCCACGTAGGATGTCCATTATAACCATAACCACACCCAGACATACAATCTCAAAGTTGGAAACTGGGCTTAAAAGACCAATCTCTGGAATCGAGTCAAGTAGAAACTCTTAATGAGAATGTAACAAGACTTTCTCTTGTTGTCATTCATAATGTGGTCCAAAAATCAAGGTTTAAGTCCACACATCTGTGTTAATTCTTTAAGCAATTAGTTGTCAACATAGAATTTTACATATACCATGCTTTCACTAAAATGTTTATTAAGAAAAAAGAAGAATGAATTAGAGCAACAGAGTGAACTATGTCTTTACCCACAATAATAATGGTTTACACAATTTCCAAAAACTTTCAAGTTCATTCATTCTTGTATGTGTATATGTATGCTTAGACACAGTTGTAGATACTGGAAATATTCAGTAAATAAGACAAAGCCCCCATTTGCCCTCTTGGAGCTTATATTCTAGAGGGAAAGACAGAAAATAAGGAAAAATGAAATTGAATGTCAAATAATGAATGCTACAGGAAGGATGTGATGAAAAACAAAATACTGTGATAGAAGAGGGGCAGTTGTACCTGTCATTTTTTGAGAAGATGATCAGGTAAGACCTTTCAGAGAAGGTGTTGTTCAAGCTTCATTCTCTGAATGAAGTTAGAGAACTATGCTAAAATTTTAAGGCAGGAACATTCCAGGAAGAGGAAAAAGTGACTATTGGGACCTAAGTGAGCAAGACTGGCATATCTGAAGAAGAGCAAGATGGCCAGCTTGACTGGAGGGAAAGGAATAGAGGAGAGAAGGCAGAAGTAATAGGAGATGAGGACCAATCCTAGTAAATCACAGTGAGGATTTTACATTTAAATGTGATGGGGTGAAAGCTAGTTTCCATGGGTGGCTCCAACAACTCTTCCCCACCTTGTACACACAAGCTACTCCTCGCATTGAGAGGTATTTCCTATCCCCTGGAATCTGGGCTGGCTCTTTGACCAACAGAATGTGGTGAAACAGTTGACCGAGGCTTTGAGTCCAGGCCTCTAGAGGACTGGCAGCTTTCACTTCCTTCCTCTTTGAGCCCTGGGACCACGCTTTCTCAGATCACATGGAGAGGCCACGTGGAGAACAGAGGTGGTCTGGTCAACCACCCCAGCAGAGCTTCCAGCAGACAGCCAGCATCAATGGCCATGTGAGTGAGCCATATTAGAGGCTCAAGCCCAATCAAGCCCTCAGATAGCTGTAGCCCAAGCCAACATCACAAACCTTAGAAGATCTGCCCAGTCAAGTCTGGCAAGTCTGCAGAAGCTTAAGAGGTAATAATGTAGTATTATTTAAATCTCTGAAGTTGTGGGGGGAATTCGTTCCATAGCAATAGAAAACTAAAATGGGTGAAATGTTACTAGACAGCATGTCCATTGTAATCATTCATTTTTATACTACCTCTAAGAGGTAGGCTTCATATGATCCCTATTTCGTAGGTAAATAAACAGAAGTTTAATATGACTTGCCCAAAGATACACATAGGGAAGAGATAGAGTATGACCAAAAATTTGGGTGACTTGCAAGGTTCTTTCCTCCTGGGTATGGCTGAGGATGATCCAACCAAACAGAAATAACTAAATGTCATGAGCATAATGAATAATTCCAGATGCTCCATTAATCACATTGTTATACACCTGGGCCATACCTATAAGAGCAACTAAAATTTAAATTTAAAGCCAGAATATTTCTACCATCTGCATCAGACCATTTAATATCCAGACTAAAACACTCTAGAGATATTCATATGTGAGATAACTGAAGGCTTAATGCATACCTAATGCCTTTTAGCTGAGAGAAAGAAAAAAATAATAATGAATTAGCTTCTGCTTATTCCAAACTTCCAGAGTCTCAGTATTCATTGTCTAGGTTTGGGATTTCAGCCTTGATCAGAGGCCTTCTTATTTGAAAATACTAATAAAATTATTCCTAGGGCTGGTGCAAGACTTGTGAAAATCAAACGTTGTGAAAAGGAACTATATTTAGGTTGTTAAGTAAAGAAAGAAACATTCAATTTGTTTGCTGAGTGGGTAAACTGAAAATAAAAGCAGGAGCATATTTTCCTTCTTTCTGGGGCATAAAGAAAACACACAAATGTAAATGCACTCTACCATGGGGACTGTGCTAAGTGCCTTTGAGGTAACGCTCCTTCTTCCCAATTATCTAGGAGTACGGGAAGAATGCAGTATATGGTAAAAGTCCAGCAAATGGTAGGCACCAATGAATGTTCATTTGCTGAAAATCTTCTTCCTCCAACACTCAATTTCTTCATCTGTGGAATGAGGAAGGCCAGCATGTGCCAGGACTTCCTTCACCTAGGATGGGCACGTTCTATCGTGATACTTTCCCAGCCATCCCAGAATCTACCATAGGCTTCTTTTCCAAACAGAATCTTGGAAGCTTCTACAAGTCATTCATATTTGTCCCTTGAAAAGAAATCATTTACCCTTTAGTAGAGAACTACTAGGATGCCCTCCAAGCTCTGAACTTTATGACTCCTTGGTTTCAAATCCACAGAAATCTTCAGAATATACAGATTTCTCATAAAGTGTTGTCACTGTAACAAAAGGAAAATAATTCTGTTCTGAGCAATTGCACCAAGCTCCCAACCATGGACTGAGCTAGATGATTAATTACTTAAATATTAATTAGCACTTCATTCTTTACTGCTGCGTTTATAGCATCTTCACGTATTTAGGCTATAGAGAGCACTTTAGCTGTTTTGAATGACAAAGTGAGCAGAAGCGCCTCCCCATTAAAGCTATTTCTATAATTTGTGAGTCATAACAAGTCATATTTAAATCCAGACTTTTGAGTCATCAATGCAGAATCTGAAAATGTAAGAACTGGTGATATTAGAGACGAGGGGAAAACAACAACAGAAAAGAATAACAGTGAATAAAAGCAGAGCCACATAGCCTCCAGAACAGTTTTTGAGTACCAACTGTATACAAGCCATTGCGCTAGTCCTCTAGGAAACTCAAAACAGGGTATGACAGTGTCTATTCTTAAGAATTCCATTGTCTTGATATAGAGTAACCACAAATTCCACTATAGATAAATAAAATTTCTAGGATTCATGCTAAATGACAGCCATGGAGAAAGACAAGATCCAAGGTTTCAGAAAAGGGAAAAGTTGCTGTGGACTGGAGCTTGAACAAGATCTTAAAGACAACTCCTTAGACGTCACAGGACCTATTTCTAGGCAACTGTCCTGTAAATTGTAGATTCTAAAGAAATGTTTGGAGAACTCAACACTCATTAGGTAAACTTAGTCTTATATACTTATATACTAAGTACATAGTCATATACTTATACCTCAAGAAGAGGACACTGAAGCTGGAGTGGACAGCATAAGTAAGGCAGGGTTCCTGCCCTTGATGGGCTTCTGAGACACGAGATGCTGGCCTGGAGCAGACAGGGAGTCCAAGAGGTAAGAAAAGGGCAATTATCTTTCCACTCTCTCTTCATAAGCAACCTCATTTCCATATATGTCTCAACCATTCTGTATGCCAAAAACTCCCATCATCACTAAAATTCCTCTCCAATAAACTTTTATACACACACACTCACACTCACCTCCAACACTGGACCTCTCCCCACCCCACCCTTGGGATATCCCTCTGGACTCTTAAAGTAAACTTTTTCAAAGCTCCCCTCCTAACTCCTCTCTTGATTTTCCTTTTTCAGGTATCATAAGTGCCTTCTTGCCAGAAAACCATGTGGTGTCTTTAGCTCCCTCCTTCCCCTGGCTATCCTTTTTGATTCTCCATCAAGTCCGCCATTTGTAGTTTCCCACACCCCATGCCCACTGAAAGCCCCTGATGGCAGCTGAGGCTCTGCCTTCCCTGCATCTGCCCATTTCCAGCCTGATCCACCTTGATCCTTCCTATCCTATTGACCTCCTGAAAGAACAACTCAGATCATTGCACCTCATTCATATCCACATCCATTCATTACATACCCAGCACTGACTTCTGTAAGTGCAGCCCAGACACACTCACAATCAGAAATAATCTCTCCTTCTTCTTCCTTATGTCATACTTATTCGCTCCAATTTTTGCCCCCTCTTTTAGAGCTGTGAGCTCCCTGAAGGGAAGAACGATGTTTACATTTAACACAGCACCCTAGCACATAGTCTTCACTCAGTCAATGTCTGCCTAGTGGAGGAAAGAGAAAATAACGTGAAGGAGTTTGGAGCCATATGACTTGAGGGTCCTAATTGCCAAGCTGAGAGATTTGGCCTTCATCCAACAGGTATTTGAGAGTCCCTGAAGAACGTGGATCCATTTAGTGACATCTTAAGGCTGTGAAAAAGGAAGGTTATTCTGGCACCAACAGGTAGAATGATCTGGGGGAGAAATTAAGTAGAAAGAGCCTTATTCTCTGAGGTCATGTGATGCCTTAAGCGAATGGGAAAATGTTTAAGACAAAAATGGTAGGTACAGATATCAAAACGAAAATTGGGAAAATGAAATAAATCTAATATCTAGAGTACCTCCATATTTCTAAAAGATCACATGAAGAAATCATCATAGCATTCTCTCAGTTGTTAGTGATAATGTGGCACAGAGGACAGGGTTAATATAAAACCTACTGATATTTTCTGGGATAAATGGTAGTAAGAAGAAATAAACTGGGAAAGATGAAATAAACCTTTGAAATGCCAGGATACCCCACCATGAACTTTTTCACTCTCCTTCCTTCTCTTTTTCTTTCTCTCACTCTCTTTCTGTCTGTCTGTCTGTCTGTCTGTCTCTCTCTCTCATTCTCCCTTTCTCTTTCACACACACACACACACACACACACACACACACTACTAAGGCTATGAAAAGTGAATTTAAAATATGGTTTTACAGCTTATTTGCTGTGTCTTGATCATCTAGTGACAGAGATATGTGTGAATGTGAAAAGAGTTACAAAAAACTTGCGTAGACGAGAGCTAAATTAAGGTCTGTGGATGTGCTGCAGAGTAAGCTTGTAGTTGGGCTATCCTTATATTCAAATGGCATGTACGTTGCACCAAAGGCCTACATCCTTGATTCACCAGCTTGGCCTGGACACCCAGCCTGGTTCTATCAGGGAATAGGCAGGTGTGAGGGTGAATAAAGATGCCCTCAAATACCCTGATGTGTGTGATGAGAGGAAAGAAATGCTGTCCACCTGAATTTGGAAAGGTACTTTTATCTCAAAATAAAATTTTCAGATAGCTATCAAACTTTAAAATGCACACTTCCCAGCAAATTCTTTCCAAATCACCAGAATGTATTAATCCAGCCACCGTTTATTGCCTGTTATAAGCTATTCTGCTATGTAAGGAGATAATATGGTGAACTGGACATACTTGAACCATAATATGGTAATATTATGGTAATATGGTGAACTGGGCATACTTGAACCCTGTCCTTATGAGTCTACAGTCTAGCCAAGAGAACAAACATTCAGTAATTACCTTCCATTAAGTGCAATGAGTATGGTAACGGGGGAAGAGCAGGGCCTTGTGGAGGTAGATAGTGGGGTTGGGGAAGAATTTTAAAAATTAGGCCAGCCAGTGGCTCAGTGGCAGAGGGCTTGCCTGCTGTGCTGGAGACCCAGGTTCGATTACTGGAGCCTGTCCATGCCAAAAACAAACAAACAAAAAAACTAGTGCAGCACATAAGAGAAGTAACATCAGCAAGTGACATTTAAGCTGAGACTGGAAGGTAAATAGGAAGTAGCAAGCAAAGCACTTAAGGAACATTCAGCAGAGGAAATACTGGCTGCAAAATCCAGGTGATTTGAAGGAACAGGAGGGGCTCAGTGTGGCTGGAATATTTAGAAGGGGTGGAGCTGAGACAATAGAGATGAATGTTGACTAGGAATGGAGCATGTCCTTTATTCCAAGCTCATTAAGACATCTTTGGAGGGTTCAAAGTAGAGGAATGACAGTGTCAGATTGATCATTGACAAGCATTGCCTGGCTGCTGGATGGGTAACGAACTAGAGGACAGAAGACTGGAGGCCAATGGATGAAGATGGTAACATCTTTTTATTCTGCCATCTCCAATCAGACATCAACTCCTACCACTTCCTTCACTGTTACATACATGCTTCTCTTGGTTTGAGAAAACTATCTAAACTAGCGTTTTGGTGGCTTTAAGATTATTTCTGAACTTGTAATGATCAGTTATTTGGGAGAAAACCATCTTGGAGGATTCTTTCATTCAGTCTGTCATTCACGTGGATATGTAGAAGCAAACAAGACAAAGTCAGTTTCCCCTTTGTGTTTGCTGTCCAGAAATGATTCAATAATTCCTATACTTGTGAAAATGGCTAAAACGGAAATGTCTGAGGGGTATTCAAGTAATTTCCCTCATAGACAGTAACAATACTGTCTTGAGATGTCAAAATAATGTTTTCAAGAAAAGGAAAACATAAGTGGAGTAACAAATAAGAAATGAAAGCAGTGTTAATGTTGATATTAATAAAAGCAAAGTTAAGAATAATTTTAAAAATTATTTATTAAATACTTACTGCTAAGTCCCAAGTCCTTTTTCTTACATTAGCTTATTAATCATCATAAGAACCCTACAGGTTAGGTATTTTTAAACCCTTTTGCAGATGGAGGAACCAGTGGCACATAACGTTAGCAAGGTAACTAGTTTAGCTAGTATAGCCAAATTCAGATTTCCATCTCTTTCCATCGCTCTGTGTTCCTGGGAATTAACCAGGAAGACAGAGAAAGGAAAACTACTCCAGGCAGAAGAAACAGCATAAACTAAGTGTCAAAGAAAGAGAAGGTGTGAACCAGTTGGGAAATGAAAGTTCTGCCTGAAGAAAAAAATGCATAAGGGGAGGTGGCAAAAGAGCATTCTGGAAAGAGGAGCTAAGGTCCGATCCTGATTAGCAGGAGGGTTGGAGCTTTATGCTGAAAGCATCAGGGAGTCTGCAGATTATTGAGCCAGGGGATAGTACGAATAGATCTGCATTTTACAATGTTTGCCCCATTTTTAGTCCCATCGGAGGGAGTGTGAAATTGCAGGTAGGGAGGACTGATGCAGAAGTCTAGGGGGGACAGGCAGTATGTGAGTGTGTGAGTGTGTGTGAGTGTGTGTGTCGGGACTGGGGTAATAGCAAGGGACTCAAAGACGCAAAGACTGGAGTCAAAAAATAAAGAAGTGACTAAGCAAAGTATAGGGCTATTCTTATTTTCCACTATGGAAAAAAAAAGATTTAAAGCTTTGAATATTACATATAGGAAAGAAAGATTTCATTTTTGAGATCACAGTAAAATTAAGTGAGCAACTATTGTGATATATCCATTACACTGTTATGCATGTCCATGAGTCTGCATATACATGAAAAAGAATTATACACTTAAGGTGTATGTATGTGTTTGCTCTTTGTGTGTCTTGTACTAGTAATATATATCTAGATAAATTACCACATAATAGGATGCTCTTTGATTAAATGCATCAGTAAGTCTAGAATAGCCTTTCTTTCACCAATAAAAATGGATCAATGGCCCATACTCTAGCATACCTCAAAGGCTGATTAATTTATTTTATGGTTTATTACAAGTGAAATTCATGGTCTCATAATGCTATTAAGTCACATCTACAATTCATCATCTAAAGACAAGGATCAAAACTACAATCCTGAATTTCAACCCTGTGGAAAATTGAGTGTGTTAGAACTCAAGAAAGTTTCTTTACTGCTGCCACTTATAGAGAAACTAAGTAAGATTTGGGTGGATACAAGTAAAAAGTTGCTTTTAGCAAATGGGGGGCAGGCAGGTGTACAGTGTCATTGAACTGCTCAGCTCCTCTCTGTTCTGATCCTGCTTTCCTATTTCCATTTCATTGTGCTCTTCTTGTAAGTCACCTCCGTGTAATGGGACAAAGGTTAAAATAAATCAGCAAAGAGCTTCTCAGTATTGATAATGGCTAGAAGAGTATGGAGTGGTGCTTGGGGAGAGTGGCAACGTGGGAGACCCCACAGCTGTAAGGGATTGCAAATGCTTGCAGCCACCTCTCCAGAAGTATTCATGTGTAGTTCTCCTCCACAACATCAGACCACCCCTGGGACCACACACAGGGCTTACTTACAACGTTCTCTATCCCGAGAATCTACCAGGGTTCTCCACCCAGGCACTATACCCTGAGCTCTGCTGTTTCTTACTTAAATAAAGGGGCAAGACTTAACTGTCCAGATTCTTCATAGTCTGTACTAGTTACAGACAAACTTCTCCTAAGAAGAGACAGGGGAGAGGGAGAGAGAGTGGGAGAGTGCAAGCATGCTCTAAAGTGAGAGTGGAGGCTTCATTTGCCTGTGCCCTGAACGCAATATTTCAGATTTTGTTACATCACAGGTCTTCTCATTTACTGGACTTTCACAGGTAACTAGAATCTATGGCATTGTTTCTAGTTTAGAAATAATTAGAATCTTGTATGACTAACTGGTTTGTCTTAGAGCAGTCTATGATTAGCCACTTCACCTTTATAATTAGCTTTTTACAACAAAGGGGGATAAGTTCTCTTTGAACCAATTTCTAAAGCTGGGGTTGGCAAACCCTGGTGGCAGGCCGGCCATCTATTGTTATAAATAAAGTTTTATTGGAATACAGCCAAGCTCATTCATTGACACATTGCCAATAGCAACTTTCACATTACAAAGGCAAAGTTGAGTAAATTTGACAAAGTATGGTCCTGATAGTCTACAATAACTTACTAAAAGTTTCTCAGCTACTATTCTAAAGATGTTATCTGGCTGGTTATTTTTGCAACTGTACCTGGGGCTAGGAATGAGAATTTTTTCCTATTTTAAAATTTTTTGGTCCACAAAATATAATCTATGATCAGCCCTATGGTTTAGGGTTGCCAGATAAAATATAGGATACCCAACTTAAATTTCAGATAAACAAAAAGCATTACTCAAGCATTACCTGATTGTTTATCTGAAATTCAAATTTAATTTAATACTGTGTTTGTATTTGCCTAACCTGAAAACCTTATTATGGTTTCGTAAGGCCAGCGGTAATAAGTCCCCGATTTTTTAGAAATCAGAAATAATTTGACCTAGTTTTGAATCTTTCCACAACATTTCCAAGCATCTGCTTCTACAGTTCTCTCTGCCTAGAAGGCTTTTTGTCATATGTTGCTTGGTCAACTCCTGCTCAGTTTTCAAACCTTTGCTGACCTCCTCCCAGTCTGGATGATTTCGTTGTACATTGCTAATAATAATAACAAGCACAACAACCATAATAGAAATAAGGGTTAAGACTTAGTTGCTGATTTCTATGTATGAAGAACTCAAGAACATATAGTACACCCTCACAAAATAGGCGACAAATGGACTTAAATGAAATGAGAGTGTCTGAGAATGAAATCACTGATGACTGCCTCCCTTGCCCTCCTTTATTATTCTGTTCAGCCAGTATTTGTGCTCAACTGATTATAAAATTGGGGGGAAATGTGTTTCTGGACTGTTTCTCCACCACATGCAGGTCCCTTAAAGCCCTCCCCTCTGAGCCTCAGAAATTCCAGTTTTCCTCTTGCTGCACAAGGACTGAAGCATCCCAGCAAAACAGTTCCCAGTGTGCCGACCTCCTCCCCTCCATCAAAACTAATCTACCCTGTGGCCCAGTCCTTCCAGGTCCCAGCTTGCTTTCTTAGCTCATGACAGGTGCTAGGAGATTTGCCACTAGTGTGTGAGTTAAGTAGTGTGGTCTTGCCTGTAGACAGCATGGAGTACCAGCTCGCATTGGAAAGTCCCTCTGGGAGGGTCTCAGGTGGATTGCTCATCTTGGGCAGGATTTTCTCTTTGGGTTTGCTCAGGCAGAAACTGGGGTTATACATAATGGGGGAACCTCCCTGCTTTGGCTCTGCCAGTTTGTGCCTCTTTACCCCTCTCATCCTTGTCCTTCCTTAGGTCTACTCTCTATCATGAGGAGACCCACTCCACAAACCACATTTCCAGGCTTCCATGGCAGTGGCTTCAGATAGGTGCAGTCCAAGGAAGGCCCTGCCTGGAAGGAAACTCCAAGACTTTTTCCCCCTCTCTGTGTTATGGGCGGCATCCCTGGCATGGATGGTACTTCCCCTGAGTTTCTAATTCTCACAGGGAAATCACTTCTCCTGGGCTCTGGCAACACCACCTCCTCCCTTTGTCCTTCAGGCTTTAGGATGATAATGGTTTCCTGAGAATGCTAAATTCTGAGATGCCTCCCATTCCATTTGGCTTTTCACGCTTCCAGCACCCTTCTGAGTAGTTGCTCAGATTATATTCCCACTACACAATTCCTGGCAGGCTCTGCTTTCTTGACCTGCGCCGTGACTGATAAAGCTTCCTTCAAGAAGGTGGACGCAGAGAATTGACCATTACCCCTTGGACAGGACCAGAGCCAGAAGAAAAGGGACTCTTCTATATTCCCAAGATATCCTAGTCCCACAGGTACTCATTCTAGATCCAGACAGGTCAAGATAGGAGGAGAATTAGGGAAGAAGGAAAGTACCAAAATGAATGTCACACAATATTTGTTTACCATTTGTATGTCTTGAATTAATTTCTTAGTTAATCCTCAGAACAATTCTTGAAGGTAGGTATTCTCCTATTCCACCAAAGAGAAGCTGGTGCCTTGAAAGTTTACACTGCATATCTAACACTATTTAGCTAGTAAATCTGAAGCTATGATTTAAAACGAGGTAGGACTTTTTTCACTCTACCTCGCCAGCAAGAAAGACATAAAAAAAAAAAAGGCAGAATCTGGAATTCACAAAAATCAAACCAAGAAAAATAATTTATTAAACTTTCTCACAATTTCAAAATAACTCCTCATGCCTGGATTCCATTATGCAAACATATGATTAAGAAGTTGATGTAATTTCTGCAAAATAACAAGTTTCAACTAGATAGACTAGTTCAGGCAGTATTTGCAGGCTCAAAAAGTTAATGTCATATCCAGAAAACTGATCATCTCAGAGTAACTTAGGACACCATCAGGGAACACCATGAGCCTCTCTGTCTGTGTCCCCTGGAGCCCCAGCGCAGACCCAGCTCCAACTGACCATGAAATGAAGTGCATTTTTAGCTGACCACTGAGAGCGGGTCAATGACAGATATTAAGAGTCACTCAAAATCCCTGGGTACATCTGAACACAGAGGGCCACCTTTTTTTTTTTTCACCTTGGGGATTGAGTAATGTCCTATATAGGCTTAATTTAGCTCATGTTAACTCAAAACCTGTGAATCCAGAGACAAAACATAGAAACTTTATTATGCTTCAGAGTTCAAGATCATTTAGTAGTGATGGTAACATTTCAGTTGTTGAGTAAGTAAAGATGCACTATTTTAACATTCAAAAGCAATTGAAAAAATATAAAACCAAATGTACAAATGAATACTAAGCTCTAACAATCGAAGATATGCCAGACCATATATGCATATAGACCTAGCATAACTACTAAACATTACTTTAAAGCTGAGTGGAGTATTGGAGGTATCCCTAACTTTGCAAAGATGCTTTGACCAAATGAAGTCAAGGTACATACACATACATAAATATATACCTCTATCTCTACCTCTACCTGTATATATACATGCATATCAAAAGAGAGCAGGAGAGAGGGAGAGTGAAGCTCACCAGTTAATCAAGCTATATGTTGGTCATGTGGTAGAAACAACCATCAAAACAGCAGGCATAGGAATTCCTGTTAGAATGAAAACTGACTTTAGACTGACATGCCTTTTAAGGCGAAGGTGACACTGAAGAAATGTGTTACAGAGAGAAAAACTTTTCTGCAGAGGAAATACATGAGATGTGGGGGAGGAAATAAAGGGAAGGAAGAGGAGAGCAGAGAAAGGAGAGAGATTTGGTGAGCAGCTGATGCCAAAAGAGTTTTAAAAGCAGACTTTCCCAGTATTTACCTCAACATATTAGACATGCCTGTGGTTACTCTGACGTGAATGCCCTCCAAGCCCTCTAGCATTCAGTCAATTCTGTGATGCCAGCAGGGCCTTATGTGTGGATTTAGGATGAAATGAAGGTAAAGGAGTTCCATGACTAGATTGGCATGCAGGAACGAGAGTAGTCCACAGGGGATGCGACTGCAGGCATTGTCAGTGGTTGAGTTTCAAATGCATTCTGGAACTGGGGAATATTCGCGAGATGGGTTCTTGGATTTACTAGACCCACTGTAATATGAACCTGAGCTAAAACTCCACTGATCACCTGACTTCCATAAGCAAGTCCCAGTTCCGACTATTGGGCCACAAAGCTGTTTTGGGTCTCCTGGAATGAGTGTTAGTTCAGAGCCAGAGTCCAGAAGAATACAGTTATTTCCTTTTCCCCAATACAGAGCTGCCCTTCTAAAAGTGTACAGCTCCCCTGGGGATGGTGGGGAGAAACATCAACAGTATAAACTTTGGAAAGTGTAGCAGGGTCCTTTCTGCAAACAGTTCCAGGTCCATAAACTGTCTCAAGTCTGGGAATTGACTGAAGGCTGTGACTCAATTTTAGTGACTCAAGTTAGACTTCTGTTCACTTGACCTAGAACTCTCCCAAGTATACAGATCGTCTAAGAGTTTTAGTGTACTGCCCACAGATTCTTTGAGAGATGCCACGATCAACTAGCCAACACCATAGGCTCTGCGAGTCAGAGTATTCTGATTAATGCTTGTCCATTACCCACCTTATCTTTGGTGATTAAATGCCTTCACTTGGCCATTTGAAGACCCAGTTTTCTCCACTGCATTCAAGGATCCTAGTTCAGTGACAACATTCCCACCATAATTTCCGACCTACAGGGATGAAGGACCACAGTGTTCACCAACAGGGCTCCCCTCAAAATTGTGCTTCTCACAATCATGGTGAAAGTATATTTTCTGTACAGTCCTGGGGTAGATGAGCAGGTCTTACATGATAAGTCCACGCTAACATTCCAATCTTCCTAAGCATTTGGATCCACTACACTCACCTACGGTATATAAAGGGAGTTCTGGCATTTCAGCTTCATTCAATGGAGACCACCTCTTGGTCTATGTGTCAGCCAATCAGCCAAACTGTTAGAGCCTATCTAACCCCTCAGGCTACAACATTGAGTACAGAATCTTGCCTAGTGGACCCCTATCAATAAATTCAGCCTGAACCAACTTTATGTTCCTACCACCATTATTCCACAATCTATACATAGCCTTCAGATTTATGCCTGTATAAATTAGAAAACTCATGCAGTTCTTTTAAAGCATAGCACAGCTCCTCATGGGCTATACTTTGTACCTCACTTTTTGGGGTGTGCTGAGTCTTGAGTCTAGTCATGGATATGGAAGCAAAAAAGGGCAGTGAGGATGGGCCTGAGGAAAATCCGCCGTGTTGTGCAAGGTAAAGACTTAAGAAGAAGCCATTATAGATTCATCTGGTCAACCAAGGTTAATGTCCTCAGATGGGGGTAGAAACACTGCTTCCACAGGAAACGTCATTATATTTGTACAGAAAAGCAGGGTTAATCTCCTCAGATGGGGATGGAAGAGCTGCCTCTCCTGATAAAGAAAACTCAACAGAATATAGACCCCAGCTTCTTCAGAACCTGCCCATTCCGATTTTCAGGATCCTATTCCTTCCCCAATACTGTCCTCACTTTAACAGCAGGCACTCGTCAAGATTAGGAATTCAATTTGTGTTGTAATTTAACCACTTGCAGGATGAGACTCTGGGTTTATTTTTCAAAAATCTCAGCTCTGTGGCTAAATGGATATAAGGATTTCTTCCAGATATAGAAACTGTCAGGTCGGATAAGCAGTGTAGAGCTGGGATTTGAAGCCCTGAGTTCCACTTTCTCCAGCACAATTAGGAGCAACCATCCAATCTCATTATGTTCATGAGCTTGACTAAAATACATTAAGGTATCAAATACATGCTCACCCAGGACCTTACCTCTTATAAGTATGTGGTTAAGAGCATCAAAGTGTTGGGTGAGAGAAATAAACTGAGGCAAACAGGGAACATGAGTCTGCAAATCCTGGAAAAGGTCCAAGACTTAAGACAGAAGATCTAGGGTCTAAACTGACTTGAGGTCTGTGCACACAATTCCTTTCTGGGTAGGCTGGAGGTTTCACTGGGTTTTGGCTTTCCTTTCTGGTTGTTGGCAGCAGAGGCTGAAGAGGTGGTAGTGTTGTTTCAGGTTTGGGGCTCTTTTGGCATAGTCAACTGAGAGGAGAGCTATAATCCCAGCTCCCCAGATGGCTAACCAGTAAAACTGAGAAGACTTAGGAGCCAAAGAGAAAATGATTGCCATGGGCAAGAGGGAAGCTTTATCCTGAAACCTTAGGGGTTGACTGGGGACAGAGTTGCTGTGGAATTCTTACCCAATCAGTTCAAAGCCCAAGAACTCCAACCCTAATTTAGTCTTTTGCTGTTAATGGTTACCAATCAACCTCTCAGTAAATCAACAGGGATTGATTCCTACCAAGCAAAAATAAGAGCTAAAGGAATGTATTGCTATCAGCAGGGAAAGGAAGATAGAGGGAAGCAAGTGTGTTTAAATTGAACTGGAGTGCCCACTCCATAGTACTGACTGGAAGTGGTCATCAGGCTGAATAAGGAGCCACATTTAGGAGTCTGGGATTACCCAGCATCTCTGGAAAACATGCATTTGCCTGTTCCATTTGCATACTCTTCATTTGGCCCTGTTCCTTTCTCTCACTTCACAGGGAGAATCTGGTTGATGGATGCGGTAGGAATTAAAAGAATAGTGAAATCAGATTCTTTAAAAGCACAGGATTAGAAACCTAATTTAAACTAGTTTAAGTGAAAAGGGAATTCATTGGATCATGCTACTGGGAATTCCAGATTTGGAGCCACCTGTGGGCAAGGCTAAGTCTCAGATAATACAATAGGACTCGATCTATCATTTCTTGACTGTTTCCCTCCATTTACTCTACAGACAGTCTGTCTTCTCAAGGTGGGAAAGATGAATTCCAACATTCCCAAATTTACCTCCCACCAGCTTAGCAACTCCTTTGGGAACTGGACATTCTCTCTCCCAACATCCTTAATATCAATATGCAATATCTTTCAACTGACCCTATTTGAGACTTTCAGTCATTCTAAGTACTTACTGAGCTCTTATTATATTCAAAGTACTTTTCAAGGCCAAAAGATATAGCCCTTTCTCCTTTAAAGTGTCTGTTTTTGTACCTGCTCAATTCCCAGGGATAGGGGGCACTGTGCATGGAAAAATCAGGGTCCATGGTGGGGCCACCTGGGGCCATGGTGAAGGGTAGACAGTGTGAACTGACAAGAGTTTTCCAAGTCATACATGTGCGTAGAAAGGAAAGTTTTCCAAATGGCACAGGTGTGCAGGATTCACAGAACAACCAACGTGTGGCATGCCATCCTGCTTCCTGTTTCCCTTTTAATAAATTCCAGAGCTGTAACCTCAAGCCCACCAGCTGTGTTTAAGCATTCAGATAGGAAAGTGTGCCAATGGGAGGCTTCTTTCTGGAAGAGCCCTCTCAATTCCTGACAAGGCAGCAAAGACACAGGTGTGGAGCAGGAGGAAACTTGCCCACAATCTATGAGTCTGCAAACTGGGTAACTATGTTGGCATCTTGGCAGGTGATCTTGTTTGCATTTATAAATTAAGTTTTCAATACTCATATTTATAGAGGTGATTTTGTCTTTGGCATTTGACTTCTGTCTCAGAAGCAAAATGCCATGGTATTTTGAAAAATGCATAGATTTAAAGCAAGTGCCTTTTGTCTGGGAAAATAACCAGACTATACTTATTCTGAGACAAGATGCAATGAGAGACTAGGAAAGTGCTTGTAGTTTCTCCTAACAGGGGCCACACCTTGGCCAGCCCTTTATTTGGGTATTCCAAATACCTGTAACACTACATATGCCTAAAGGAACACTGAAAACATAATTCATGGCACTCGGGGAGACGGAAACTTGAGACTACCTACACTCAAGGTCAGGGTCTTACAGTGTCACACACTCTTGGTGGGAGGATGCAAAAGAAATAGCTTGTTTGTTTCATTGAATGTCAAGGAGAATAATATGGCCAAGGACCCAAGGTAGAAAGATGGTAGGAATGTTCAGTACGTGAAAAAAGAGGCAACACCATCAGCAACCCTGGGGATTGCACTTCACTAGCATTTCTCTTCCTACTTTGTATCTGCTTGAGCAATTCTCTTTTTCCTTCGCTAGAATATAAGTTCTCTCGGGACAGATACCAAATACTTCTTACTCACCTTTGAAATTCTAAGGCTCAAAAAAAATGTTTGGGCATATAATGAAGAAGGAGGAAGAGAGCTGACATTTATTGAGTGTTTATTATATTTCAGGAACTAGTCTGATCATTTTTAATGAATTAATGCTCCTCATCATCATAATAACCAGCAGGATATGACATTATTTTTTTCCTCTCCATGTTTCAAAGATGGAAACAAAGACCCAGAGAGGTGAAGTGATGTTCCAAAGTCACACAGCTACAAAATGAAAGCTAAGACTGAATTCCAGGCAATTTGGCATAAAAGCCTGAGCTTTCACATATCCATCCAGGGAATGGTGAAGGATCTCTCACAGTCCAAGTATTTTGCTTTTTGCCCCATGAGAGATAGAAAAAAAAATGAACCATTCTGAATACCGAATATGAACAGAGATGAGGGAAGTAAACTACTTTGAGGAATCTCATTTCACAAAAATCAGAGAGGCAGACCAATTTATGGCCTAAGTAGGGGAACATTTTTCTTATTTTTTTTTTAATTGAAGAGTTTTAAAATCAAGTTACACATGGGCCAGAAGCAATATCCCTGCCCCACCCTTCAATAGCGAAGACCTGTTCAGCAAGGACACCCATTTCTAACTCTTAGTTGCTTCTTCCGGCAGTTCTCTTTACATGGTTCAAATTTCACAGATCAAGTTTAGTCATTATGCATTGTTTTCCAGCCTAAAAGGGAAGAAATTGTGCACATACATCACTCCTACTTCCCCCTCCCTATCTGGATATTTCGGCATGTTTATACTGTCCATTGATTACTTTTTGCTTTTAATTAATACTCTAACATTATCAACAATCAATAATCTCTCAGCTATTCCATATCTCGGAAGATGAAGATATAAATATCCTTCCTTTTTCCTTCAGTTCTCCTCTTTTTCTACCCCCAATCTTTGTCATCTTATATTTTTACTTTAGTAAATTAAACTGGACAACATTTTGTCTTTCCTGCTGTGTCTAGACATTGATCTTAAAATTGCATGTCAATAATCCATGTCTATATTTTTGTTTTTTGGGAAAATTCATTAAAAACAGAGAAAATTTGTGTATTTTTCTTGTACTTTTTTTTTCTTTTTTTTGGCATGGGTAGGCACTGGGAATCGAACCCGGGTCTCTGGCATGGCAGGCGAGAACTCTGCCACTGAGCCACCGTGGCCCACCTTCTTTTTTTTTTTCCTGGAGTTTCTCATTACCTTTATTCATTTCATATTGGCTGTTATCATAAATCTATTTTACCCCAAAACTCTCTTACTGCATCAAAATTTTCTATTGACTTCCAGGGGTCTTCCAGGTCTTGGTCTGAATTGAAATGTTTGCTGCACAGCTGTCATCTTGGAATTACCTGCTAAGCTTTTTCCTGTGCTAGGTTCGCTGTTTTCTGGGTGGCTCCTCTTTCTATTTCTTGGTTCTTCCTCTGTATTAGTCAAGGTAGTCTATTTTGTGCTGAAGTAACGATAGCCCCCAAACCTCAGTGGTTCAGTACCACAAGTTTTATTACTTGCTCATGTCCACCACAGAAGGGCTGTGGCTCTGCCTTACATCCCCCTTACTCCAAGACCCAAGCTGATGGAACAACACACTGGCAGGCAGAGGGAAAGAGAACCTGGCTAATTCTGCGCTGTGTCTAAAAAATTCTCCTGGGAACTGACATGCCAGGACATTTCACTGGCTGAAGCAAGTCACTGTAACTGAGAAGTTAGGATTTAACAAATGATTCTGATTACTGAATCATTATATAGATACTTCTTCTTACTCTCTAGTGTATTGGAGTGGCCAGAGGGAAACACCTGAAGTTTCTGAGCTGTAATCCAGCTGCTTTGATCCCTAATAATGATTATAACGATAGAGTCTTTGTCTTATGACTGTAAAAACATTGTGGCTGACCCCCACTGTACCCCTCTTATCCTGTTTTTCAGCTTTAGAGACTTAGAAGATCACTAAAGACAGCCCTAAATGTTTATTAATGAAGGGCCTTGAGTCAGCCCAGAATGAACCCACTCCAATTCCAAAGCCATCTTGCTAGACAAAGCTGGAGCTAACCAAAATTGGGCCACGTGACATGTGCAATAGCTTCGACTTTAACCTATAAGTGGCCTGTACCTAATTATAATACCAAAGTCACGCACATCATCATATTAAGGCCGTTTTCTTACATTTTTCTACGACTAAGCATGTAATCGATCCATGCATGCTCAATGATTAGATCACCTCTGACTGCCTCATCTCAACCCACTGTGCTCATTATTCTAAAACGTGCCTATCTTTTAATACTACAAAACTATCAGAGTTACCGGAGTTCAGGGAGACAGAGTTTCACTCCCACAGGACATGCGATCTCCTGCCCAGGCCTAGCAATCGACTCTTCTCTCTTGGAAACCCTGAGTCTCAGGAATTGGTCATTTGAGTGCATCAGGCAGAGACCTCACTGCCTCTGATCAGCATCATCCCACAGTTAAACCTGACCTCAAAGGGGACAGAGAAACGCAGTCCTCATACGCACATGAAAAGAGGAGAAGAGGGATATTGACAAACCACCTTAGTAACTAATAAATGAAGATTCCTAACACCTGGCTACTCCCAGACAACTTGTGAAGTTGAGCCATTTTTCTTCTGGCTCAGTCCCTTCCCCAATTTCTATTCTCTTCCCCAACCAAAATTTACTTTAGAGACCAGAACCGGAAACCTTCTATCTCTGGAGAGAATCACTTCCCCATGCTAAAAATTCTCCTACCTTTGCCCCAATCAAGATATCCTAGGTCCTGCTTTCAGCCAAATGCACCAAGTCCCAAAATCAACACACCAAAAGGTTGATGCTTTGTAACTGCTTACAGTGTAGGTGCCATTCCAGGAGAATGTGCTCATTAAGGAAGTGACAATTCAATTCAAATGAATGAATATCTGGTAATAGAATTTTAGGAAGTGTGCCATACATCAAGGGGTCGTTTTTGAGCAATGGGCCTTTGCAAGGGTCTTACAGCATATAGAGAATGCACTCAGCCTCCAAAACAACACCTCATAGGATTGCTAGCCCTTTAACATTTACAAAACCCTTGAACATTTCATTTATCATAACTTTCTGGTTAACTGTTCTCATTTTGCACAACTTGCTTGAGTTCAAGATACCAGAAAAGGGCAGAGTCAGAATTCAAACTCCTATCTTCAGCCTTGAGGTCCACCTCCCTGCGGCCGGAAGACAGACTGTCCATATAACCTCCCCACCATCTCTGAGAATCACAGTCTCAATTCGGTGGTGATTGGTTTTGAATCCAATTTCCAGTCCAGCATTCTGAGCATGGTCATGACAGGTGTAATTCACATTTAAGTACAAAAGAGATGCCTGTGATCTCAACTGGAAATACAATCCCAGTACAAGGAGCTCCTTAATTCAATAATGTTGGGCCAAAACAACTCTTCTCTTGTTTTTGTAGCTGCAACGCCCTCTGGTGGGGAAAACTGGCACTATGCATGGAAAAGATGGTGCTGAGGGGGTGTCACTCACAGCCCTTCTTAGGGAACATGACAGATCCCCACACCTAAACTCCGACTGCCTGAAATAACTCAGCCTTATGCATTATCTTGATATCTCAGATCAAGACGTATAGCCTCCTTAACACTTCAAGATCAGAATTATATGTCAGATCACGTCCCCCCTCCCTTCTTTAAAATGTGCTCATTTCCTCTATTTCATAGGATTGTCTCCTTCCAAGATTACACATGCACATCGTAGAAAGCAACACCTGGATCTAAAAAGTATCGAGCTCAGTGAATGCAAACTGGCAAGCAGGCAAGACTGGAACCATGCAAGTGTTTATGTGTAGCCAGCACAGTGTTTTTTGTTTATTTGCTAGTTTTCTAAAAATGAATTGAGATGCTATTTAGTGGCTTTGCACTATCCAGTTGCCTACATTTTTTTTCTTTTTGCAACACTTCCCATTATCTTTGTTTAGGATTTCCCCAGTGCAGACCCAAGAAAAGGACTTGGGAACAAAAGTGGTTTATTTGGGCAGATCTAAGGAAGCAGCGAGGGAGTGAGGAGAGGGAGACCAGGACAAGAGAAAAGCCGATAAAGGGTGTATTAATGAGAGGATTGGACTGGGAGCAACTGGAGCTCCGTCCTGCTGAGGACCCCTTGTAAAACTGAAGGGACGCATTGAGAATGGGGAGACAGAGGCATTGAATCCCTGGACTCTAGTCCCATAGTGGGAGAAGGCTGCTGTGCGGAGAGGGGTGATCAAACCCCAGGGACTTCGGGATCACTGAGAAGGATGGACCAGGCTCTCAGACAGAGAAGCAGATGGCTGCTGGTTGTGGACATAGGAAGCTCTGAACTTGCAGGCAACTGTCCATCTTCCCAGAAGGTGAACTCAGAGCTGGGCTACAGAGATATGGGGTCAGATACCAGTTGTGCCTGATATGCTGTTTTCTGGCAGGTTTGCACATTTCCATCAGCCACCTGGCTCCTAAAGCGGTCTTCTGTACCCCTCCCGCCATCCCTCACCTGGCTTCCTTCTCACCATTCCGGTCTCAATGAGAACAAGCGTCTCTTCCAAAATGCCCTTCTCTGAATACACCAGCTACTGCTGTGCACCCATGGTATGCTGAAGAGAGCTGTCCAATTTCAAATGCCAGAATCCCTGCTACTACCACCAGCCATGCCTCCGTGCACAGGGTGCTAAGCATCACAAGTCTTTGTGTGTGGTGCTTTTAAAGGATGATATATATGTATTCAAGGGATGCTTCTGAATGTAAAGGACAATGTTTGCCCCTCATGTACATAATAAGGTATAAGATAGTTATCACTTTACTATTTTGTTTGCCAATTTGTCGCATTTCCCTTTCAATGGCATGCATTGTTCCTTTAGAACTTGGGCAAAGCTAATGAAAATGCCCCTTTATAAAGAGCTGTTTTCTTAGCTTTAAGGCACTTTCAAATGCATCCTCTCAGGAGGTCTCCAGACATGTTGGAGAAATACAGCAGAGAGGCAATTCTTCCCCCATATTCTACAGATTCGTGAAATAGGCTAATGCAGCTGAGGATGTGTCCCAAGTTCACTCCTCAAGATTGTGCAGAGTCAGGCAGAGAACCCAGGTTTCTGGATTCCCAGCTTTAATGTCCAGATGCTGTAGGAAGCATAAACTCTCATTTCACAGGCAACATAGGATGGCTCCGAAAGAAAGCAAAGCATTAAATCTGGCTTCCAAGAAACTCCCTAGGAGAACTCAACCCTTTCATTGGCTGCATCTTCCTGTCTTAACTGAAATTGTTTTGTTGTTTGGTTAACAATGGTCTGTAGCTGCAACTCTGCAATTAAGCTACTTGCTTTTTGAGAAAGAAGTTATGGTTGTATACTCAAATGTCTTTTCCCTCCTCCATGAAGAATCTACTGGTTTATGTTAAAGTCTGTTTTCCATCTAAATGATGTCACAGATTAATAACCAATGGTTGTACTTGCAATTGTGCCAAAGGAGGTTTCACTACCCCACACAGTAGCCAGTGTGAGTCTTTGAAACTATAAAAAGATCATGACACTACATAAAATCTCCCAGTGGTTTCTGCCTCAATGAGAGTAAAAGTCAAAGTCATTAACAGACCCCAGACGATCTACTTTCCTGCTCCACCAAGTTCCAATCCTATGGGCTCTGCTATGAATGGAGTCATGTCCCCCACAAGGACATGTTCAAGTGCTAACCTCCAGTCCGAAGGATGTGGACACATCTGTAAAAGGGATCTTTTAAGATCCTGTAAGTTAAGGTGAGGCCACAGTGAATCAGGGTGGGCTTCAATCCGATATGACTAATGTCCTTATGGGCAGAGGAAATTGGACATGGTAGGAGGAGTTA
This sequence comes from Myrmecophaga tridactyla, assembly GCA_004026745.1. Taxonomy (NCBI): domain Eukaryota; kingdom Metazoa; phylum Chordata; class Mammalia; order Pilosa; family Myrmecophagidae; genus Myrmecophaga; species Myrmecophaga tridactyla. The sequence continues at coordinate 41,949 of PVIY010021072.1, forward strand.
AGAGACAGGAGACAAATGGTCATGTAACAGAGGCAGATGGAGTCATGCATTCGTGGCAACCAGGACCAAAATGCTGCAGACTTGAGAAGAAACATGATCTTTCTGGCACCTAGGTTTTGGACTTTGCATTACGGTTCTGTAGAGAAAGAGAACTAATAGGTGATATCTATAAATATGAGATTTATAACGTACCTCATGCAACCATGGGAAGTGAAGAGTTCAAAATCTGTCAGGCAGGCTGTGAAGCTGGCAGCTCTGATGAAGGATCTCAGGGAACTCCAAAGGAGAGGGCTGCTGGCTGAAGAAGCAGTGACAATTCTCTCTTCTTCTTTTTAAAAGTCTTCAAATGACCAAATCAAATCCAGTTGATTAGATGATCTCCTTTTACAGGAGACACGCCTTTAGTTGATCACACGTTACAGGCCACAGGTGCAATCAACTGACTAATGATTTAATAAACCAACCTCCTGACTTATGTACCAGCCATACAATATCCTTGCAGCAATGGCTTGCCTGACCAGACAACTGGGCATCATCACCTGGCCACGTTGACACCAGAATCTCACCATCACAGACTTCTAGCTGCCAAAACTATAAGATAATAAATTCCTTGTTGTTTAAGCCAACTAGTTTGGATACTTTGTTACAGAAGCCCAGGCAAACAAGACAGATGTATTATCGAATCTGAGAGAGGAGGAGAAATCAGGTGTTTCTTCTCTGCCTAATTGTTTACATTTAAACATTCATGCCCTGAGATCACTGGACTTTAGTTCAACCCATCAGGTTCTTCTAACTGTAAAGCTTTTTCTTTCAAAACATTCATATCTCCATTATCAACAAAACAGAAAATGACAAGTGCTGGAGAGGATGTGGAGAGAGAAAGAGGCACACTTATTCACTGTTGGTGGGAATGTCAAATGGTGCAACCACTGTGGAAGGCAGTTTGGCGGTTCCTCAAAAAGCTGAATATAGATTTGCCATATGACCCAGCAATACCATTGCTAGGTATCTACTCAGAGGACTTAAGGGCAAAGACACAAACGGACATTTGCACACCAATGTTTATAGCAGCAT
>PVIY010021073.1:0-43019 GCA_004026745.1 Myrmecophaga tridactyla
TCAAAGTGGAAAAGCAAGGTTAAAAAAATCAAAATAATTATTACTATATAACCAAACAACATGTAAAATATCTACTATATAAGAGCATAATTAACATTCAACTCATTGCTTTACACTATGAAACAAGGTGCCTCTTTGGTCTCCATTTAGAAGACGTTCCAGTTTTCTATCTTGACATACTCATGTGACACCTTTTATAACCTGGACAATTTTAACAATTAAGATCCATGCAAGTGTCATCATAAATAATAACACTTGTTTGGTCAAGGAAAAAGAAAAAAGAGATTATTTGAATAGTGCTGATATTACCATATTAAAATGTTTTTATACTAGCTCCTTTTCAAAATATACATATATTACATAATAGAAGGGTAAATAAGATAAACTTTCTGATTTTCTCTGTAAATTCAATGAAATGAACTTTTTGTTTTTCTCTGTAAATTCATTTGAAAGTCTATGATTACCAGAAGGAAAAACAGATGATAAAGACTGAGATGGCATAATCTAGGAATGCCTAGAATGTATAATGATAGTGACTAAATGTACAAATTTTTAAATGTTTTTGCATGAAGAAGAACAAAGGAATGTCAATACTGCAGGGTGTTGAAAGTAGATGGTAATTAATATTTTAAAACTTTAACATGTGTGAGACTAAAACAAAAAATGTTTATTTGGTGCAAAATTGACATTTTAACTAGTGTATTTCCTAATATAACTTATGTGGACAGCTTAATTGAACACCACAGTATTTGGACCTTGAGTAGGGCATGAGATTTTGTAGGTTTGTCCAGAGTGATGCCCCAATAAATCCCAGAGTGATTTGAACAGTGAATAAAAAAGTATTTGCAAAGTCCCCTTGGGGAACGGTGAGAAAAGGGGAAAATTCAACTTCCCCAAGTGGAGAATTCTTGATATTCTTGCAAGCAGTGGGGACAACCAAAGTTATAGGCTGAGCCCCCAGTCTTGGGGTTTGTTCTTATGAAACTTAACTCCACAAAGGATAGGCTAAGCCTACTTAAAATTAGACCTAAGAGTCACCCCCCAGAGAACCTTTTCTGTTGCTCAGCTGTGGCCTCTTTCTCCAGCCAACATGACAAGCAAACTCACTGCCCTCCCCCTCTCTACCTGTGACATGATTCCCAGGGGTGTGGGCCTTCCTGGCAATGTGGGACAGAAATCCTAGAATGAGCTTGGACTCAGCATCAAGGGATTGAGAAAATCTTCTTGACCAAAAGGAGTTTTCTAGCTTGCTAGCTGCCAGAATGCAATATACCAGAAACAGAATGGTTTTTAAAAAGGGGAATTTAAATAAGTTGCTAGTTTACAGTTCTAAGGCTGAGAAAATGTCCCAATTAAAACAAGTCTATAGAAATGTCCAGTCAAAGGCACCCAGAGAAAGATACCTTGGTTTAAGAAGGCCGATGAAGTTCAAGGTTTCTCTCTCAAGTGAGAAGGCACATGGTGAACACAGTCAGGGCTTCTCTCTCAGCTGAAAGGGCACATGGTGAACATGGCATCATCATTTGCTAGCTTTCTCTCCTGGCTTCTGGTTTCATGACGTTCCCTGGGAGGCATTTTCCTTCTTCATTTCCAAAGGTCACTGGCTCGTGAAATCTCTGCTTCATGGTGCTGCAGCATTCTCTGCTCTCTACAAATCTCATTCATTCTCCAAAATGTTTCCTCTTTTAGGACTCCAGAAAGTTCTCAAGACCCACCCAAATGGGTGGAGACATGTTGTCATCTAATCCAGTTTAACAACCACTCTTGATTAAAACACATCATCCAGGGAGATTATCTGATTACAGTTTCAAACATACAGTATTGAATAAGGATTATTCTGTCTTTATGAAATGGGATTTTGATTAAAATATGACTTTTCTAGGGTGCATACATCCTTTCAAACCAGCACAAGTGGGAAGAGCAAAATGAGACAAAATAAAATGTCAATGGCTGAGAGATTCCAAACTGAGTAGAGAGGTGTCCTGGAGGTTATTCTTATGCATTAAAAAGATATCACCTTTTTAGTTAAGGTATAATGGAGATGCTGGAGGGAAGTGCCTGAAAATGTAGAGCTCTGTTCCAGTAGCCATATTTCTTGAAGTTGATTGTATAATGATATAGTTTTCTCAATGTGACTGTGTGATTGTGAAAACCTTGTGTGTGATGCTCCTTTTATCTACCTTATCAGCAGATGAGTAAAACATATGGATTAAAAATAAATAAATAATAGGGAGAAGAAATGTTAAAATAAATTTAGTAGATTCAAATGCTAGTGATCAATGAAAGGGAGTGGTGAGGGGTATGATATGCATGATTTTTTTTTCTTTCTTTTTATTTCTTTTTCTGAACTGATGCAAATGTTCTAAGAAATGATCATGATGATGAATATACAACTATGTTATGATATTGTGAGTTATTGATTATATAACCAGAATGGAATGATCATATGGTAAGAATGTTTGTGTTTGTACATGGTTGTGTTTCATAAATTAAAAAAAAAAAATTTTAAGTCTATGATTACTCTTCCAAAGTAAGAAAGGTTATATTATATTCAGAGACATGCAAATGTCTTTGAGATATTTGTTTCCATAGAAAGAAATAATTATCTTAAGAACTAGCTTCATTTCACGTATGGAGGTATGAAGGTCACTATCTTTGCTCTATTAAGTTTCCCTGTCTATAAAAATGCAGATGGACATAACTAACCCAGTTTAAGATGTTAACATTAATTATGTTTAATAATATTACCCAAAACACTGAGAGTTGAATCATATAATCAAGGAATTCTGTGCTGATGGCTCCCTTAATTAAAAGAATGGTAACCAAGAAAGAGGTTTCTAGAGGTCATTACTTCCCTACTCTAGAATTCATAATCACGGACTCTTCAGGTAAAATAAAATGTAGAGCATAAATATGTTGGTTACAATTTATTTAATTTAGGTTGACTGCCTATAAATTCCTGATAACTTTGGAAACAACATATTTCCCCATCATGAAAATATCAGTAGTCTTGTTCATATTTGATATGAAATCCTAGCACATATGGGAAGTTCTATGAAACAGCTTGATTGAGGTGTATTTTTTAAATTAAACATTTCTTTATTTGAGAAGTTGTGGGTTCACAGAACAATCATTCATAAAATACAAAATTCCCATATACCAACCCACTACCAGCACTTGTATTAGTGTTGAAAATATGGTACAATTAATGATAGCTTTTTTGTAACACTGCTATTGTTTTTGACAATATTTACACTTGTTTCAATTGATGAAAGATTATTAAAATAGTGGTTTGCTATTAATGAAAGAAAATAAAGGAAAAGGAAAATGGAAAAAAGAGGAAGAAAAAAATTCCTTACCTCTAACCTACATCCCCCTCTTACATTTAATTTTGGTATGTTTATCTGTGTTACAATTAATGAAGGGATACTACAATGTTATTTTTACCTATAGACACTAGTTTGCATTAATTGTATTTTTTCCATATACAATCCTATCTTTTAACACCTTACAATTATGAAATATATTTGACCTCACTTATGTAAAAACTTATATGTTTGCAAATTAATCACCATCATTGCTCACTCTAGGTTTTGCAATATTATAGAGCCTCAGATTTTTTCCTCTATCTCTCCTTCCGGTATTATACATGCCCTTAGCTTTCCTCTTTCAACCAAACTCACACTCAGCTTTGTCAATAATACTAATAATATTGTGCTACCATCACACAGTATTGTGTTTAATAGTTTCAATTGATATTGTTAAACATTCTATACTCCATAAGCATAAAATACCAAATCTCTACCCTCTTTCTATCTCCTGATAGCCTGTGTTCTCAACTTTAATTCTCAGTTTGCTCATTATAGTCAGTTTATATTAGTGAGATCATACAGTATTTCTCCTTTGTTTCTGTCTTATTTTATTTAACATGACATCCTCAAGTTTCATCCATGATATTGCATGCTTCATGACTTTATTCTGTTATATAGCTACACGATACTGAATCAGATGCATACCACAATTTGCTTATCCACTCTTAGCCAAAAATCCAAATTTTTGGCTGTTTCCATGTATTGGCAATCATAAATAATGCTCCTACAAGCATTGGCATGCAATTGTCTATTTGCATCCCTGTTTTTAATTCTTCTGAGTGTATATGTAGTAATGCAATTCCTGGACCATATGGTAATTCTGTTCTCAGCTCCTTGAAGAACTACCAAACTGCTTTTGAGAGTAGCTGTCCTTCATGCATTCTCACCGAGTGAATAAGTACCTATTTCTCCATATCCTCCTTGCAATTTTCTGTTTTGCTTTGTTGTGTGTGTGTATATATATATACAATTTACTGTGAAATATAATATATATACAAAAAAGCAATACATTTCAAAGTACATTGTAACAAGTAGTTACAGAACAGATTTCAGAGTCTGGTATGGGTTACAGGCCCACAATTTCAGGTTTTTCCTTCTGCTGCTCCAAGACATTGAAGACTAAAAGAAATATCAATATAACAATTGAGCAATCATACTCTTTTGTTAAAGCCTATATTTCCTATGATAGTATCTCCTTCTCCTTTGATCCTTCTCCCAATCTTTAGGTGTATTTAGACTGCCCATTATAACTTTTGCCTGTTGGAAATGGGTGTTAATAATATGGAATAGGAATATGGAACTAGTTTATGTTCTTAGAGAGGCTGGTCCCTCTGTATTTCAGGACATATTGGCCTAGGAACTCATCTGGAGGGTATAAGCTTATGGAAAGTAATCTTACTGCATGAAACTTTTGTAGAATCTCAGATTGATCCCTATGTGTTTTTTTAGGATTAACAGGAATTTGGTTAGGGTTTGGCAAACTATGGTAATTAGCAATATCTAGGTGAAACTTGCTTAAGAACAGTCTACAGAAAAACCTCTCAACTCTATTTGAACTCTCTTAGCCTCTCATACCTTATTTGCAACATTTCTTTTCCCCCTTCTGGTCAGGAAGGTGTTGTTGGTCCCATGGTGCCAGGACCAGGATCATTCCTGGGAATCATGTCCCATGTTGCCAGAGAGATATGTACCCCTGAATGTTGTGTCCCACATCGGGGGGAAGGTAATAATTTTACTTACAGAGTTGGGCTTAGAGAGACAGAGAATCCACATCTGAGCAACAAAAGATGTCCTCTGGAAGTAATTCTTAGGCATACCTACAGGTAGACTTTATTTCTCCACTACAGAAATAAACTTAATGGAGCAAGCCTCAAAATCAAGAGCTTAACCTATTGACTTGGGAGTCCCTAATGTCTGAGACAATATCAGGGTTTTCCCCATGGTAAAGCTGAATAGTTTAATATTTATTTCCAATCCCTCAGGGACTTTCCAATACATTTTAATTATCTGCCAAACATATTCTGGAATGTATCTGGGTATTACATTAAGCTGTAGAGAATCACAAGCACTCATTCCCATTCCATGCTCCATGAGTTTAGGTTGTTTAGCCCATTGTGGTTTTGCTTTGCATTTCTCTGACAGTTAATGAAATTGAGCATCTTTTCATATGCTTTTGAGACATTTTAAAACACTTTTACTGTGAAATATAAAGTATGTATTAAAAAACAATATATTTCCAAGTATATATTTAAAAGTAGTTATACAACAGATTTTAAAGTTTGGTATGGGTTATAGTTCCAGATTTTTCCTTTTTTTCTTCTAGCTGCTCCGAGACACTGGAGACCAACAGAAATATCAATATAGTGATTCAGCATTCATACTCACAGTTAAATCCTATTCTTTCTGTTATACTCTTCCTTCTCTTTAAATAACATATACATAAAAGCAGTACATTTCAAAGTACATCACAACAATTTGTTGTAGAATAGATTTCAGAGTTTGGTATGGGCTACAATGCCATAATTTTAGGTTTTTATTTCTAGCTACTCTGAGGTACTTGAGGTTAAAATAAATATCAGTATGATGATTAAGCATTCACACTCATTTGATAAACTTGACCTTCTATGTATAACTCCATCACCACCTTTATCTTTCTCCCTCTCATTAGGGGTATTTGGGCTATGCCTATTTTAACATTTTCATGTTGGAAGGGGTTGTTGATAATATGGGGTAGGGGGGATGGAATTAGTCAATGTTCTAGAGAGTCTGGCTCCTCTGCATTTCAGTGCTCATTTGGTCCAGGGACCCATCTGGAGGTTATAGGCTTTGGAAAATTACCCTAATGCATGGAATCTTTGTAGAATCTTATACCATGCCATAGGTATTCTTTAGGATTGGCTGGAATGGTTTTGGTTGGGGTTTGGCAAGTTATGATAAGCAACAATGTTTAACTGATGTATGTGTAAGAGTGGACTCCAGTGTAGCCTCTCGACTCTATTTGAACTCTCTCAGCCACTGATGCCTTATTGTTACACTTCTTTTTCCCCTTTCTGTCAGGATAACATTGTTGATGTCCTAGTGCCAGGGCCAGGCTCATCCCTGGGGGTCATCTCCCATGCCATCAGGGAGACTTTCATCCCTGGATGTCTTGTTCCATATATGGGGGAGGGCAATGGTTCCACTTGCAGAATTGGCCTTAGGGAGAAAAAGGCTACATCTGAGCAACAAAAGAGGTCCTCGGGAGGTGACTCTTAGGCATGCCTATAGGTAAGCTAAACTTCTCCTTTACATACATAAGCTTCACAAGAGCAAGCTTCAAGATCAAGGGCTTGGCCTATTGACTTGGGTGTCCCTAATGTTTGACACAGTATCCCAAATGGTAAAGTTTAACAGTTACATAATTTTTCTCCCATCCTTCATAGGATTTTTCCAATACTTTTGGAATATCTTCTTAATATACTCTGGAATGCATCCAAGCATTATATTAAGCTATACAGGATTAAAGGCTCTCATTTTTATTATGGGTTCCCTGTGTTTGGATTGTTTAAATGCTCTATCCAGAAAGGTTGAATTAGATTATGTGCTACAGAAAACCTAGGTTCTGGACATAATAACACTTTCTTCCTTTAGTATCAAAGAATAGGTAAAGTTCTAAAATACAGGCAATATCTTTCTTACCCTTGTATTCTGAATCACCTTAATCCTGACCTGATCAGCTTCATTCTTATCTCTAAATAACAGGTTGTACATATATAAAACAGCTCCTAAAAATCCAGAAATGACAATTACCACTCTGCACTAAATATGACTGCTATAAGGGTTTACAATCTAGGCCCCAGTTTTTTAATAAGTGTTTTCTAAATGAGATCATACAATATTTGCTTTTTTGTTTCTGGCTTATTTCTCCTCATCAAATGTCCCATAGATTCATTCACAATATCGCATGCTTCAAAACTTCATTCCTTTTTTAGCAGCACTGTGTTCAATCATATGTTTACACTATCATTTACCAATCTGCTTCTCAGTCAGTGAATCTTTCAGTCACCTCTCTCTATTGGGCCTCATGTATAATGTTCAAAGTCAACAGTCCACCAACACTGCAATTTTAGATTGTTCATCATTCCCCAGAGAAAAATAGCCAATAAACCCATCCTCACCAAATAGAAAATCTAAACCTTCCCTTAACTCTTGTCTCTCTTCCCATTCTGTACCCCTGGTATTGCTGAAGTATTATAGATATTTTTCTGTTAAACACAGCCCACAGCATGCAATATCATTTTCCCCCTATACCCTCAAATTAGGCACTCTTTGTACAAGATTCGTATCTTTGCAGTAGTTCATGCAAGAACTTATTTATCACTACTGTTCCATGAAACAAGATAGAAGATGCAGAAGAAATGTCCAGGGTGTGAGTGCTCTAGGAGGGTCTTTAGGAAGTTTTGGTGGGGAGGAGGATTGGGGTAGAAAGAGTGAGTTGGATGATGGGGAGCCTCACTGGGCAGGCTGTGGTGAACTGGGGAGGTGCCATAGGGAGGAACTGACCCTCCTCAGCTCCAGGCTACACAGCTGCCAGCTAGGGAAACCACACCCCATCCCCCATGGTTGTGGTGGTTAGCGCCTGCAGGGAGCCCAAAGGTTGGCAATCAATCATCCACTACGGGGCAGGCCTTGGGGTGGGGGAGTGATGACCTGGTAGGTTGTGGAAAAGCCAGCCTGCAGTCTCAGTGTCTGGGAGTGCTGTGGATCAACTGACCAGCTGATCCTCATGTGCTGATTGGCTCCCCAGTCACCTGGCAGAGACCCGCCAGCAGACAGCCGTTGGTGGAGCAGCCACACTGCTGAGCAGCTCTCCTGGCAGAGCAGCCCCTCTGCTGAGCACACTTACTTCCAGTCCTCCGGCCTGGAGAGGCGGGACTGAGGGAGGAGGAGTCTCGAGTGCACCATCTGCTGGCCAGATGCTGTAAGTGGGTGTTGGCTGCACCAGACAAGGATGGGAGAGCTTGAAGAAGGAGCCTCACAGTCACCAACTGCTGGGGAGAAGGGGTTAGGAGTTCTGGCTGGGTCTCCTGCATGGTACTCAGCCATTCTGCCACTGGGGCATCCATGCACCCTGGCCCACCTCATTATAGACCCTTAAGTTGAATGGCATCACCCACACAAGATCCAGACCTTGATTGGGCAGCGAATCACCAACGAAGTGTAAAAGGAAACATTCCAGCAAAAATTAAGTAAATACAAACTTTAGAAGAGTGAAGGAAACCAACTTGAATAATAACCATATTAAGAGAAACAAACGCCCAGAACATGACAGAAAATCACAAAGCACATGAAAATCCAAGCAGACATGGCCCAGCCAAAAAGCCAGATCAAAATTTCAGAGGGAATACAGAATATAGCACAACTACTCAAGGATATTTATAAAGAAATAAAAGACATCAGGAAGACACTAGAAGAGCATAAAGAAGAATTCAAGAGCTTAAATAGAAAAATGGCAGATCTCACAGAAATGAAACATAAAGTAGACCAAATAAAAAACATACTGGAGACCCATGATAGCCGATTTGAAGAAGAAGAAGGAAGAATAAGTGAGCTAGAAGATAGAACAACAGAACTAGAGTGCACAAAAGAACAAAGGGCAAGAAAGATGGAAAAAATGCAACTGGATCTTAGGTGCAAAAATATAAGACTTATTGGTGTCTCAGAAGGAGAAGTTAGTTGAAGATATAATTGCAGAAAACTTTCCAAACCTTATAAAAGACATGAATATGCACATCAGAGAGGCCCAGCGAATTCTCAGTGTCTGGTAGTGTTTCAGATCAACTGATAAGGTAATAGAACAAATCTGAAAAAGCCCACTCTATGACACACACTAATCAGACTGTCAGGTGTTGAAGAGAAACAGAAAGCTCTGAAAGCAGCACAATAAAGCAATCTACCTCATACAAGGGAAAATACATAAGACTGACTTCAGTTACTCAACAGGCACCATGGAAGCAAGAAGGCAGTAGTATAATATTTTTAAGATCCTGAATGAGAAAGGCTTTCAACCAAGAAATCTTATCCAGCTTTAGCTAATAATTTAAATAATAATTTATTATTCTTCAAAACTGAAGGAGGGATTGAAATCTTCAAAGATAAAGAAAGATTGAGAGAACTAGTCAACAAGAGACCAAACCTACAAGAAATACTAAAGGGAGTCCTGTCAGCTGATAAAAAAGACAGGAGAGGGAGGTTGGGAGGAGGGCACTGAATTGAAGAATATGAGTAAAGTTAATTTAAAGGAAAAGAAAGAGAGGAGGAAAATAATATACAGATCTGACAAATAAAAACTAAAAGACAAGATGGTAGAATCAAGAACAGCTCTTACAGTAATTACTTTGAATGTTAATGGACTAAACTCACCAATTAAAAATACAGACTGACAGAATGGATAAAAAATATATAATCCATCTATATGCTGTTTACACAAGACACATCTTTGACTCAAGGACACAGCTAGATTGAAAGTGAAAGGTTGGAAAAAGATTTTGTATGCAAGCTGTAACCAAAAGAAAGCAAGAGTACTTATACCAATAGCAGACAAAATAGATTCTAAACGTAAAGACATAATAAGAGACAAGAAGAACACTACATATTAATAAAAGGGATAATTCACCAGGAAGAAATAACAATCATAAATGTGCATGCCCAGTCAAGGAACTCCAAATTACATGAGGCACATATCAGGAAAACTGAAGGGAGATGTAGCCACATCAACAGTAATAGTGGGAGACCTCAATACACCATTCTGCTATAGATAGAACAACCATACAGAGGATCAACAAGGAAATAGAGAATCTTAACAACAAGATAAATGAATGAGATCTAATAGACTACATACATCATTACATCCCTAACACCGGGATACACATTCTTCTCTAGTGCACATGGAACATTCTCCAGGATAGACCATATACTGGGACATAAACTGAGTCTTTATAAATTTAATCAGATTGAAATTATCCAAAGCACTCTCTCTTATCATAATGAAATAAAGCTGGAAATTAATAATCACCAAAGAACCAGAGCTTGCACAAATATATGAGATTAAACAACACACTCTTAAACAATTAACAGGTCAAGGAAAAATTGCTAGAGAAATCAGTAAATATCTGGAGATGAATGATAATGAGAATACAACATATCAAAATTTATGGGATGTGGCAAAGGCAGTGCTGAGAAGAAAATTTATTGCCTTAAATGCCTATATTAAAAAACAAGAATGAGCAAAACTTGAGGATTTAACTGTTCACCTGGAGAATTTAGAAAAAGAACAGCAAACTGACCCCAAAGAAAATAAAAGAAGAGAAATAATAGAGACTAAAGCAGAAATAAACCTGAGAACAATAAAAAAAATCTAAAAATTGGTTCTTGGAAAAAATTAATAAAATTGATGGTCCCTTAGTTAAACTAATAAAGAAGAAAAGAGAAAGGACACAAATAAATAAAATCAGAAATGAGAGGTGGGCTGTTACCACAGATCATGAAGAAATTTAAAAAGTCATAAGGGATTCTTATCAAAAACCTTATGCCAGCAAACTAGATAACTTAGATGAAATGGACAAATTCCTAGAGACACATGAATTACCTGTACTGATTGAAGAAGAAAGAGAAGATCTCACAAATCAATTAAAATAAAGAGATCCAATCAGTTATCAAAAATCTTCCCACCAAAAAAATAAATAAATAAATAAATAAAAAGCCCAGGACCTACGGCTTCACAGGAAAATTTTATCAAACTTTTCAAAAAGAACGGACATCAGTCCTGCTCAAACTCTTCCAAAAAATTGAAGAAAAAAGAATGCTACCTAACTCATTCTATGAAGCTAGTATCACCCTAATACCAAAATCAGATAAAGATTATACAAGAAAAGAAAACTACAGACCAATCTTTCCTAATGAACATAGATGTGAAAATTCTTAACAGAATACTAGCAAATCATTTCCCAGTGCCTGCCCATGAAAAAAAAAATACTAGCAAATCATATCCAATGCCACATTAAAAAATCATACATCATGATCAAGTTGGAATCATACAGGAATGCAACATAAGAAAACCAATCAACATAATACAGCACATTAACAAATCAAAAGGGAAAAGTCACATGATCATATCAATTAATGCTGGAAAAAGCATTCAACAAAATCCAGCATCCGTTCCCAATAAAAGCACTCCAAATTTTATGCATCAAAGGAAACTTTCTCAGTATCATAAAGGGCATTTATGAAAAGCCCATAGCCAGCATCATACTTAATGGTGAGAAATTGAAAGCATTTCCCTTGAAATTGGGGATGAAACAAGGATGCCCATTGTCATGACTATTATCCAGCATTGTATTAGCAGTACTAGCTGGAGCAATTAGACAGGTGAAAGAAATAAAAGGCATCCAAATAGGAAGGGAAGAAATAAAATTCATTATGTTCAGATGACATGATCCTATACTTAGAAAACCCTGAGAAATCTACAGTAAAACTACTTGAGCTAATAAACAAATTCAATGAAATGGCAAGATACAAGATTAATGTACAAAAATCAGTCATGTTTCTATACACAATCAATGACTTATCTGAGGTGACAACTAAGGAAAAAATTCCATTCAGTATAGTGACCAGAAGAATTAGGTATCTAGGAGTTAGCCTAACCAGGCATGTGAAGGACTTATACACAGAAAATTACAAAAAGTTGCTAAAAGAAATTTTAAAATGACCTTAATAGATGGAGAGATACTCTATTCTCATGGGTAGGAGGGTTGACTATTGTCAGGATGTCAGTGCTACCCAAACTGATCTACAGATTCAATGCAATACTAATAAAAATCCCAAAAACCTACATTGAGGACTTGGAAAAAATTGGTTATCAAATTTATATGGAAGGAAAAGAAACCTTGAATAGCTAAAGATATCCTAAAAAAGAAAAGCAAACTGGGAGGTCTATCACTTCCTAACTTTAAAGCTTATTATAAAGCCACAGTGGTCAGAACAGCATGGTACAGGCACAAAGACAGAAAGACTGACCAGTGGAATAGAATTGAGAGTGCAGAGATTGACCACCAAATTTATGGATATTTGGTCTTCAATAAGGCCCCCAAATCCAATAAATTGGGGCAGAATAATATTTTCAATAAATGGGCATGGGAGACCTGGATTTCAATAGCCAAGAGAGTGAAAGAGCACCCCTACCTTAAACCCTGTACAACAATTAATTCAAAATGGATCAAAGACCTAAATGTAAGAGCCAGTACCATAAAACTACTTGAAATAAAGTAGGGAAACATCTTCAAGATCTAGTAATAGGAGGTAGCCTCTTAAACTTTTCACGTCAAGCACAAGCTGTGAACGAAAAAATAGACAAATGGGAACTCCTTAAGACCAAGAGCTTCTGCACCTCAAAAGAATTTGTTAAAAACATGAAGAGGCAGCCAACTCAATGGGAGAAAATATTTGGAAACCACATATTGGATAAAGGTTTGATATCCTGTGTACATAAAGAAAATATACAGCTCACCCACAAAAGAGCAAACAACCCAATTATAAAATGGACAGGAAATGAATAGGCACTTTCCTGAAGAGCAAATACAGATGGCTAAAAAGCATATGAAGAGAGGTTTCATCTTCATTGACTGTAAGAGAAATGCAAATTAAAATGACAATAAGATATCACCTCACATCTATAAGAATGGGTGCTATTAAGCAAACAGGAAACTATAAATGCTCGAAAGGATGCAGAGAAACTGGAACACTTATTCACTGTTGGTGGGAATGTACAATGGTTCAGCTGCTGTGGAAATCAGTTTGGCAATTCCTCAGAAAACTAAATAATGTGTTACCCTATGACCCAGCAATACCATTACTCAGTATATACCCAGAAGAGCTGAGGGCAGTGACACGAACAGACATTTGCACACTGATGTTCATAGCAGCACTATTCACAATTGCCAAGAGATGGAAACAATCTAGGTGCCATGAACAAAGGAGTGGATAAACAAAATGTGGTATATACATACGATGGAATATTAGGCAGTATTTAGACAAAATGATGTCCCCAAACATATTATAATATGGATGAACCTTGAGAACATAGTGCTGAGTGAAATGAGTCGGAAACAAAAGGACAGATACTATATGGTTCCATTATTATGATGCTGATAAAGCAGCTAGAAGGAAAAATCTGAGTTGAGGGCATGGTAGCCCACAACAAACTCTGGGAACTTTTCTGTAGCTGCTTGTTGAAGTGTGCTTTGAAAATTATTGCTTTTTTTTTTCTTTCTTTTCTTGGTATATATATATATTATATTTTACAACTAAAAAACATTTTTAAAAACTATAGGCAGTGTGCTGGTCTGAATCTGTGGTGGACCCCAGAAAAGCCATGCCCTTTGATCCTCATTCAATATTGCTGGGTGGGAGCATTTTGATTGTTTCCATGAAGATGTGATCCACCCAACTGTGGGTGGTAACTTTTGATTAGATGATTTCCATGGAGGTGTGTCTCCACCCACTGAAGGTGGAGTTGCTTGCTGGAATCCTTTAAAAGAGGAAACATTTTGGAGAGAGTCCTTTTGGCAGAGCCATGTGAAAGCCAGCAGATGCCACCATGTTTGGCATGTGCCCTTCCAGCTGAGAGAGAAATGTTGACCGCCATTGGCCTTCTTGAACCAAGGTATCTTTCCCTGGATGCCTTAAATTGGACATGTTTATAGACTTGTTTTAATTGGGACATTTTCTTGGCCTTAGAACTGTAAACTAGCAACTCATTAAATTCCCCTTGATAAAAGCCATTCTGTTTCTGATATACTGCATTCTGGCAGCTAGCAAACTAGAACAGGCAGTTACAGTAATATTAGAAAAAAATAAATTCTTGAAATAAAAAATTTGAAAATATTTAATAACATAGCTCACTACTATAGCAAAGTTGATATTTGTAATAACTTTACTTGATATTTTGAGAACACACACAGTTTTGATAGTTAATCAAATGGTATTTAAAATGCTGTTTAATATTTAGAATTCAGGTAACTGATATCTGTATTTATAGATTTTTTTCCTGCCTTGCTTCAATTTTAAATTGGTTTATGAAATATTTTGTACAAACAGGCTTTATGATGATTGCTCAGATTTTTTTTAATATGCCTATGGATAACCTAAGATATCCATTTTAGGTGGTTAAGATTTACATATGTTAATTGTAAAAATATTTGTATCTTCATATTTTCCTGAAATAAGAAAAATGTTTAGTAACATTGGTCATTACTATAGCAAAGCAGATATTTGTAAGAACTTTCTTCTTGATATTTTGAGAACATTCACAGTTTTGACAACTGATCAAATGGTATATAAGTTAGTTTTTAACACTTAGAATTTAAGAACTTTGCTATCTGAATATGTGGAGTTTTCTCTTGTCACCTTAATATTAAATTGGTTTATGAAACTTACTTTGTAAACATGGGCTTTACGATGACTATATGGATACTTTACCTAAATATGCCAAAAAAGAACTTACTTATGTTTGTTGTGTTAAGTCATAGGACACATGAGTCTATACAACCACTTTCAATCATGTTCACCTTCAATATGGTAGTATTACCTATAGATCCACTAGTGAACTGCCTTCACTTCTGTCTATTCCCATACAATTAAGTCCAACCTCATTAGCAAATTGTTCATCCATCTCAAGCTTCTGTGTATGTGTAAATCCCCTATATTCTGTATTATGAGCTTCTGATTTTACCTTTACCATGTTCATAAAAGTGGAATCATACAGTATCTATCCTTTTCTTCTGGCTTATTTGACAAGCATTATGTTCCCAAGGCTCATCCATCTTGTCATGTAGTTCAGGATGTCATTTCATCTTACTGCCGCATAATATTCCATCATTTGTATATACCACATTTTCTTAACCCACTTGTCTACTGATGGGCATTTGGATTGTTTCCAACTCTTAGCAATTGTGAATAGTGCTGCTATGAAAGTTGGTGTGGCAAATTTTGTTTGTGTCACTGCTTTCAGCTCTTCTGGGTATATACCAAGTATTGGTGTTACCAGGTCATAGTGCCACTTGATATTAGTTTTCTGAGGAACTGCCAGACTGTCTTCCATCATGGCTATACCAATACACATTCCCACTAGGAGTGCATAAGTGTCCCGATTTCTCCACATCCTCTCCAACATTTGCAGTTGCCTGTTTAATAGCAGCCATTCTTATAGGTGTGAGACAATATCTCATTGTAGTCTTGAGGTGCGTTTTCCTTATAGCTAGTGAGAATGAGCATCTCTTCATATGCTTTCCAACCATCTGTATTTGCTCTTTGGGAAAATGTCTATTCATGCCTTTAGCCCACTTTATAATTGGGTTGGTTGCTCTTTGATTATTGAGTTGTATGATTTCTTTATGTATACAGGATATCAAATATTTATTGATGTGTGATTTCCAAATGTGTTCTCCCATTGAGTTGGCTGCATTTCACCTCTTTGGCAGAGTCCTTTGAGGTGCAAAAGCATTTGATTTTGAGGAGTTCCCATTTGTCTATTTTTTTCTTTTGTTGCTTGCACTTTGGGTGTAAAATTTAGGAAGCCACCTTCTATTACTAGGTCTTGAAGATGTTTCCCTACATTTTCTTCTAGGTGGCTTATGGTTCTGATTCTTATGATGTTTGATCTACTTTGAGCTAATTTTTGTATAGCGTATATGGTAAGGGTCTTCTTTCATACTTCTATCTATTGATTTCCAGTTCTCCCATGCCCATTTATAGAAGACTATTTTGTCCCAGTTCAGTAGATTTGGGGGCCTTGTCAAAGATCAGTTGACCATAGATTTAGTGGTCTGTTTATGTACTCCTGATTCAATTCCATTGGTCAGTACATCTATGTTTGTGATAGTACCATGCTGTTTTGACCACTGAGGTTTTATGATAAGATTTAAAATCAGGGAGTATTAATCCTCTCACTTCATTCTTTTTTAGGATTCTCTTAGTTATTCAGGGTCCCTTTCCCTTCCAGATGAACTTGATAACTAGCTTTTTCCACATTTTCAAAGTAGGTAGCTAGAATTTTGATTGGTATTGCACTGAATCTGTAGATCAATTAGGGTAGAATTGACATCTTAACTATATTTAAACTTCCTACCCATGAACAGGGAATGTCTTTCCATCTATTTAGATCTTCTTTGATTTCTTTGAGCAATGTTATGTAGTTTTCTCTGTACAAGTCCTTACATCCTTAGTTAAGTTCACTCCTAGGTACTTGATTCTCTTAGTTGCTATTTTGAATGGAATTTTTTCTTAATTATCTCCTCAGTTAGGTCATTGCTTGTATAGAAATGTTACTCATTTTTGCACATTAATTTTATATCCCACCAACTTACTGACTTTGTTTATTAGCGCAAGTAACTTTGCTGTAGATTTCTCAGGATTTTCCAGGTATAGTATCATGTCATCTGCAAATAGTGAAAGTTTTCCTTCCCCCCATGCAATTTGGATGTCTTTTATTTCTTTGTCCTGCCTGATTGCTCTTGCTAGAACTTCTTGTACAATGTTGAATAATAGTAGTGCCAGTGGGCATCCTTGTCTCATTCTTGATCTTATGGGGAAAGCTTTCTGACTCTCTCCATTGAGTATAATGCTGGCTATTGGTTTTTCATATATGTCCTTTATCAAATTGAGGAAGTTATCTTTGAGTGTTTTTATTGGAGAAGAGGTTGAATTTTGTTGAATGCTTTTTCATCATCAATTGAGATGATCATATGATTTTTCTTTTTGATTTGTTAATGTGCTGTATTACATTAATTGATTTTCTTGTACCATCCTTGTATTCCTGATGTAAACCCCACTTGGTCGTGGTGTATAATTCCTTTAATGTGTTGCTGGATTCAATTTGCTAGTATTTTGTTGAGAATTTTTGCATCTGTGCTCTTCAGGAACAGTGGCCTGTAGTTTTCCTTTCTTATAGCATCATTACCCAGTTTTGTTATTAAAATTATGTTAGCTTCATAACAAAAAGGATGAGTTAGGCAGTCATCCTTTTTCCTGAAATTTTTCAGAAAAGTTTGCGCAGAACTATTGTTAGTTCTTTTCGGAACATTTGATAAAATTTCCCTGTGATGCCATCTGGACCTGGGCTTTAATTTGTAGAAAGATTTTTGATGACTGATTGAATCTCTTTTCTTGTGACTTATTTGTTGAGATCTTCTATTTCTTCCTGAGTCAGCTAGCTTGTTTGCATGTTTCCAGAAATTTGTCTATTTCATCTAAGTTGTCTGGTTGGTTGGCATATAGTTGTTCATAGTATCTTCTTATGATTCCTTTTCTTTCTTCAGGGTCTGGGGTAACACACCCCTTCTCATTTCTGATTTTGTTTATTTGTATCCTCTCTTTTTTTCTTTATCAGACTTGCTAGTGGCCCGTCTTTTCTTTATTTTTTATTTTTTTACATGGGCAGGCACCAGGAATCAAACCCGGGTCCTCTGGCATGGCAGGCAAGCATTCTTGCCTGCTGAGCCACCGTGGCCTGCCCTGGCCCAACTATTTTATTGATTTTCTCAAAGAACCAACTTTTGGTTTTATTGATTCTTTCTATTGTCCTTTTGTTCTTCCATTCATTTAACTCTGCTTTAATCTTTGTTATTTCTCTCTTCTATTTGCTTTGGGTTAGTTTGTTCTTCTTTCCCATGTTCTTCCAGATGAGCAGTTAAGTCCTTGATTTTTGTTCTTCCTTGTTTTTTATGATAGGCATTTAGGGCAATAAATTTCCCTCTCAGCACAGCCTTTGCCACATCCCATAAGTTCTGACACGTTATATTCTCATTTTCATTCATTTCCAGGTAGCTACTGATTTCTCTAACAATTTCTTCTTTGACCCACTGGTTGTCTAAGAATGTTTTACTTAATCTCCATTTATTTGTGAAAGTTGTCTTTCTTTGGTGGTTATTGATATCCAGCTTCATTCCACTATGATCACAGAAAGTGCTTTGAATCATTTCACTGTTTCTAAATTCATAAAGACCTTTCTTGTGTCCCCATGTATGATCTATCCTGGAGAATATTCTATGACCACTATAGAAGAATGTATATCCTGGTATTTTGGGGTGTAATGACCTATCTATGTCTGTTAGGTCTAATTCATTTATCAAGTTAACATATCTATTTCTTTGCTAATCCTCTGTTTGGTTCTTCTGTCTATAGAGGAGAGTGGTGTACTGAAGTCTCCTACTATTATTGTTGAAACATCTATCACTCCCTTCAGTTTTGCCAATGTCTCTCTCATGTACTTTGGAGCTCCTTGATTGGGAGCATAAACATTTATGGCTATTATTTCTTCCTGGTTAATATTTTTATTCCTTTGTCTCTTATGATATCTACTCCTGCTTTGTTTTAGTTGTAACTTGCATGGGACATCTTTTTCCATTCTTTCACTTTCAATCTATTTGTATCCTTGTGACTGAGTCTCTTGTAAGCAGCATATAGGTGGATTATATTTCTTAATCTATTCTGCTAATCTGTATTTTCAATTGGTAAGTTTAGTCTGTTAACACTCAAAGTTATTATTGTAAAAGCATTTCTTGAATCCACCATCTTATCCTTTGGATTTTATTTGTCAGATCTATATATTCTTTTCCCTCTTTCTCTTTTTTATCCTTTAGGTTACTGTTACTGGAAGTCTTCAGTTCTGTGCCATCCTCCAAGTCTCCATCTCCTGGTTTTTTTTTTTCAACTGGCAGAACTCCCTTTAGCATTTCTTATAGGGCCAGTCTCTTATAGACAAATTCTTTCAGGATCCATATGTCTGTGAAAATACTAATCTCTCCTTCAGTTTTATAGGACAATTTGGCTGCATACAGAATTGTTGGTTGTAAGTCTTTCTCTTTCAGGATTGTAAATATATCATACCACTGCCTTCTCACCTCTGTAGTGCCAATTGTATAGTCTGAACTCAGTCTTATGTGATTTCCCTTGTATGTAGTAGATTGTTTTCTTTTGCCACTTTCAGGATTTTCTGCTTCTCTTCAACATTTGACAGACTGATTAGTATGCATCTTGGGAAAGGCCTATTTGGATTTAATCTTTTTGGAGGTTGTTGCATTTCTTTGATTTGCATATTTATGTCCTTTATTAGGTTTAGGAAGTTTTCCCCCATTATATTCTCAACTAATCTTTCTAGCCCTTTACTTTTCTCTTCTCCTTCAGGGAACATCAATGATTCTTGTATGTGTGTGCTTTGTTTTGTCCATCATTTCCCTAAGATCCAATGCAAATTTTTCCATCTTTTTTGCCATTTGCTGTTTTGAGTGTTCAAAATCAGTTGTGTACCCTAGTTTGCTTATTCTTTTTTCTGCCTCCTCAAATCTGCTGTTGTGTATTTTTAGTATATTTTTAATTTGGTCTACAGCATCTTTAATCTCTGTGATATCTGTAATTTTTCTGTTTATTCTTTCAAAGTCCTATTTATGCCCTTCTAGTGTCTTCCTGATCTCCTTTATGTTATTAGCCATCCCATTTGTTTTATTCAGTACAGTTATATGAACATCTTTGATTTGTTGTTCCAAAGTTTGTGTCTCCTCCAGTGTTTTAATTTTGTCATTAGGCCGAGCTATATCTGTCTGCATCATGATATGCTTAGTGATCTTGTTTTGTCTTTGTGACATGTAAATATCTGGATTGGTTTACTTTAGAACTTGATTTCCTTCAGTAGTCTAATACTTTGTATTTGCAGGGTGGATGTGGAGCAGGGTGATGGGTGGGGCACCACACTGTGGTAATGCCTTGAGTTCAGGAAGTCAGTGCATGAATGCATGGGTACCTGGTGGCAGGGAGGATGTGACTGTGTGGATGCACGTGTCTGGGTGGTGGGGCCCTGATTACACTGGTCTGGAGGGCAGGGCTCTTGTATGTGTATGCACAAATCTCAGGGACAATGAGTTGGGGGTGTGTCTGCATGGGCTGGGATTGGGCATAGCTTGGCTGCACAGGTCAGCACTTGCCCAGAGCTGAGGGGCAAAACTGAGGGCCATGCACATATGCAGATCTGGGAAGGCCATAAACTGATGTACACATGCACAGAGCTCAGTGGGGGCAGGACAGGGTTGTATGACTGTATGGGCTGGGGAGGGTATTGTCTGGGTATGAAGATGAGTGCCAACAGCCTTTATGCACAGGCAACTGCCTTCATGGGGCAGGGAGGAGGAGGTGGATCTTGGAAGGGGCAGGATGGACTGCAATTGGGTAGTAGAGGAGGCTTCAGCTGGGGCAGGCATGGGTGTACTTGGGGTCAGGCTATGGGGTGGATACGTGATGTGGGGATGGTACAGCAGAGGTGCCTGGAGCACAGGAAGGGGAGGGCAGGTGACAAGAGTCAGGTGTATGGGATGTGGTAGAAGTCATGGGTCATGGGGCTGCACCAGTGAGGGTAGCATATTTAAGGAATACAGCTTAGATTATTTCCTAATCTCCATCTCACTGTACACTCCTGAGAGTTCTGGGCTTCCATTTGGAAAGGGGCACATTAGGCTGTTTATTGGGTCACCCAGGATGTGTCAGAATGGGATTATTTCCTATTTTCCATTTGCTTTTCTTTGCCATAGAATGAAGAGTGGTTCTATGTTGCCTCATTACTGCTTCTTACAGCCTGACCTAAATGAATTCTCTCTTTCTAATTAATAAATATCTGGAGGTTATTAAGCTAAATGAAAATGTACAATGGAACTTAAAGTTAAAAAGAACGGCTAAAATTATGCATTCATGAGAAAATGAAAAATGTCTTAAAAATTAAAGACATCTCTGGAAATAATGGAGAAAATCATAGGATTTGAGAATATTTTTTGTTATAGATGTGTTTTGGTTGTAGGTTTTTCACTCTAACACAAATTGTGACAAGTGATGGCAATTCATCCTTCTAACTTTTGCACTTGATTATTTTTTTCTTCCTGTATATGTCGCTAAACTTCAGTGTAATGGTAATGATATTTGCACTAGTAACCTGGTGGAGCTTTTGTGAGAATAAAATGTGTGCAGTATGTATGAAAATTTTGAAAGCTGTATCATGGAATAATCTTATAGAGGACAAGTCTGTAAATGAAAATGATGTTAATTATGCTGACAATGATGACAGAGATGGTGATGAAGGATGGAAAGTCACAACTACGATTCAATGATTTCTACCCAGGTTTCCACTAAACATCCACTATATATTATCTCATGCATAGCGAATAAACACCCTTAATTTCTTATACCTGTTCTTTAGAAGCTTCACTCTCAGAGAGAGAAATTCACCAACTAAAATTTATATACCTAGTTAGGTGGCAGAGCTGCAATTAGATCTAGTTTTGATCCAAAACTTTTGGCAGTTTATTTGTACAACAAAGTAGAATACATCTACCAGCTCTGAACCAAAATTCCAAGCTGATAGTCTAGTAATCGGTTTCTATCTATCAAAATCACCATCTACATTAATTATCTATTTATCTCTCTATTAAGGCACATGGAGTTATATCATTTGGAAACACACAGACATGCACACATGCAAAAATATTCACTGAATATTCTAGATCTTTTTCTACTCTAACAATTTTATGGCTTTTCTATATATTTGTAATATATAGAAAAATCTCTACGCTTTTCTATATATTTGTAATATATAGTGTTTAAATACTAAATAATAGCATTAATTCCTAAGACAGTAACTTATAAATTAGTATGCATTAGTGCTACTTCTTTAATTGTATTGGTTTTAGAAACCTTTGATGTTTGGCTTGAACAGTGGGGATTTATGGCTCATAGTTTTGAGGCTAGGAGAAGTCCAAACTTAAGGTGTCCCAGCTATGATGACACTTGCATGTATCGACATGTGTGTCTATAAGTACATAGTGATTGTGAGTACCTCCCTCTTCGTTGTTTACCTTCCTTAGGCTTTGACTGTTCCTACGGTCAGGTTCTCCTGACTGTTCACCACATGCATTCAGTAGAAGGAAGGAAGCCCTATTTGACATGCAGTACCCACTTCAAAATGGTGACTTTCAACTATGCACCCTTTCCTTACACCCATCTATGCCCAAGATCCCTCTCGTCTCCGAAAGAGGACAAGGTTCTGCTGTCTTCTACACAATTGCCGCCCCCATGCTCAACCCTGGTATTTACAGCCTACAAAACAAGGGGGTGGTGAGGTACTGAGAAGAGTGTTTCATATAGAATCTTCTCTGTGAAGAGGTGGTGGTGAAAGATACAGGCACTAGTTACAAAGTTCTCATTCATTCAGCAATGTACACAATTAAGAAGAATATTATGATAGGCTTGAAAAGAGAAAATAAAATTACCTTAGAGGATTAAAAGTTAACTTTTAATTCATTCCCAGAGGCTGCCCCCCCAAAAAAAAAAGAAAAGAAAAATTAACTTTTAAAATAGTTGGATATTCTCAAGCCATAGTATTGTTTTCCTGCAGCGATATTTTCCATAAACATAAAAGGGAATACAGTTTCCACTAAAACTTGAGCAAAAAGACACTTGTGTTAACATGTAGAAATGAAAATGAAAACTGCCTAATTTGAAGTTATCCCTCAGCATGCCTGTACTACTATATTTATCTTCTCCTGACATGGTTAAATTAGGACAAGACAAATATTTTAGGATGGATGGATCTATTAAAAGCAAAAAAAAAAATGACTTTTTTTCTATTATAGCATACTCTTAATGGGTGTGTTCTATTTCATCCTTTTCCTAATATTCAAAGGAATTGCAGAGGTAAGTCAAAGAGGTCCTCTAGAATTTAGCAGGATGTACATCATTATGGAGGAAATATGACAAATTTATATCATCTACAACATAGTTTCTGGATGAATCTAGGTGAATTCCAAGGAAATGATATATAAATAGGCCTTCCTCTGGTTCAAAAATTAGGCTAGAAGACTGCAAATGTGCTATAGAAGAATGAGACACTACTTCATAATAAGAGTAATAGAAGTTACACACTAATGGGGGCATGTTAGACTATCCAAGCCACTCCTCAAGCATCTGCCATCATGCATTCAAATTTTACATTCCAAGTAGCCACTGGTAACCCCATTTAGACTATAATCTCTGTCCTGAGCACATTTTTTTCTGCTCACATTTCCCATAATTCTACCTAGAAAAGATTGGGAATAAGGAGTCAACTTCTCTGCACTGGTGTTGTTAATAGCTATGCATGTTCAGTCACATGTCTAACCAAGTCCCACCATTATTCTCAGCATTTCTCTGTGTGTGTGTATATATCAGTTTAGGTGCATATGCTGAGAAAAGGGACATCACTGTCCAGGACACAGTGCTACTGATCTACTCTTCATTCTCTGAAGAAGGTGGGTAGAAGCAGTTAATCAGAGAATATTAGAAAAGGCATTGATTAGCCAAATCAGGATGCTGATGGGTAACCAAATATTAGAATTGACCATAATGATTGTTCCAGGCTAAAAGATTTGGAAGTTATTTGTACCAATACCAAGGCAAGAGTTTTGTTAAGTACTAATTAGTGTCAAAGAAAAAAGTTGCACAGGATGAGGCTAAACAGGCAAGGGTTATTTTAGCCAAAGACTACAGTATCAGGGAAGACAAGCTAGAACTCAACTTCAGAGAGTGGTAGCGAGTTCGAGCAGTAGGGTGGCCTCATGGGGAAGCACTGGAGAACACTGAGGGATGATGATCACTGGGATGGGTGGGTTATTCTCTGAGTTTGCAGTTAGGGCCATTTGGTTTAGAATGTTCACTTTGCCATGATTAGGCTGCTTGGATGTCATACGGGCAAGGAGAGAGGAAGAGGTAGATAAAGAATCACCTATTTAAACTTGTTAGGAGCCCAGTAGTTTAAGGCCTAGGGTAAGAAGCAGTTCAGTAATCTGGAGTCAGGGAAAAGCTTGTCTAAATTTTAGTAAAGCTACAGGGAAGATAATGGCATCTTGGTCAAACTTACCTTTTGTTAAAGATGAATGAGATTTATTCATTGCTGAACAATTCAGAAGGTCCTATATATCTTAGTGGGATCCAAGGCTTGTCCTCATAAAGACTGCTTTTGGCATTGTTTCTATAAAATTAGTTGAATGATCCATTGAGAATTGATGGTACAAGTTGATTTTCTTAGGGTCAGCAGCTTAAAACAATGATATCTAAAAGAAAAAAGAAATAGTAACATAAAAGGTTTATTAAAGTCTAATAGGAGAGGGTGGTGCAACGGTGGCTCAGTGGCAGAGTTCTCACCTGCTGTGCCAGAGACCTGGGTTTGATTCTCGGTGCCTGCCCATGCAAAAAAAAAGAAGAAGTCTAATAGGACAGTGGATGAAATATTTCTATTATTATTCTGCACTATTTCTTGAGCTACTAGATGCTAAAATGTAAGTGTTTCTGAGGATGTTGTCCATGGTCATGGCTATCTCTCATAGAAGGGTATACGTGACCTAAGCATTTTACCAAACTTTCCTAGTGACCTGGCTAAATTGACACCTGACTCTAACTACTACAGTAGTGGAGGATGGTAATTATAAATACAAGCTATGATCATGTGGCCAATTACTGAAATGAAGACTGTAATGGTTATGAATATTACTTACTTTTTAGAGTATGTTTGTATATAAACAAAAATCAAATATCTTTGTTTTCTTTCCTACTTTCTTATCATATACATATATTTTATTAAATTATGCCACAGTATTTAACTTATAGGATGCTAAATTTGTGAGTGAGTATTTCAAGCACTTGTAGCAGCTTCTGGGGAGTCAGTGCAGTTCTGGTTGTATGCAGGACAGTTGAATATTATTGGGTGAATATGAGTGTTAGTATTTTGATTTGGAGATTAAATATTGGTGTAAGGAGATGTGAATGGGTGCTGAGCTAACAAGGCATGGACTGTGAAGGTTAAGTCCATGTGTTAACCTGGCTAGGTTATGGTGCTCGGTTGTTTCCATTTATACTTGTCAGCCAGCTTCTCCTGGGGAATTCATCAAAAACCTTCACCAGAGTTTCCAGCTTGCAGCTTGCAACTTGTATCCCTACAGTTATATGAGCAAACTCCTATAATAAATCTCATAATGTCTCATGTAGTTTTTGTTTCACTGGATACTAATACAAACTTCAATATGAAAATTGAACTTTATGGAGAAATAAAAGCAGAATGTATTAGGCTTTAAATATAATTATATACAATGTTTTGAATCATAATAAAATTAAAATAATAAATTAAACACACCTGGAATGTGCCTTTTTCACATTTCATGTTGGGGTGGATGAGAAATAGATGATTCCTGGAGGAGTTTGTTGGAGGGTTCTTTTTCTCATCTTGCCAAGAAAAGTTTTGGAATATACATACTCTTGGGTAATTGTTATCCTAAATTTTATTCTAGAACTAAATGAATTTATTTATTTATTTTATTATTATTATTATTATTGTTGTTATTGTTGTTTTTGGCCTGGGCCGGCTCCAGGAATCAAACCTGAGCTTCCCGCATGGCAGGTGAGAATTCTACCACGGAGCTATCCTTGCACCACCCATGAATTTATTTTTATATTCAGATCTACAGGAAATGCTTTTGTGACTTGTGAAAAATGTAAATCATTTTATTTATTCAATATGGCTGCTGACAACATTGCCTCTTGTATTGCAATAACCATGATATTCCTGCTCATTTTCTGTGTATTTTTGGGTTAAAATTTTTTAAATCCTTTCTATGATACCTTGAAAGTTTTTAAGGTGCTAATAAATGATTTTCATCAATTCTAAAAGATTCTCAGGAATTAACACTTCAAATATTGTTTCTGCACATTATATTCTTTCCACTCCTTCTGAGACTTCCCAATAGGATTTCAAAAATAACTCTCAGCTTGCTTCTCAAAGCCCTCTTCCTGATTAGACCCAAATTGGGGCTTAATTTTTTTTTATTTCCTTCTTCTCCAAAATATTGGGTTGATAATTACACAGTATATTAGGCAGTAAGACTTTCATACAGATTACATTATAATGTTTCATCTAATTTTTTCTTTGCCTTCAGATGAAAGGTCATTTTCTGTGTAATTTTTAAATTAACTAATTTGCAATTAATAGAAATATAAGTCCTCATCTTGCCTTTTTTATTTAATAATGAATTTTAAAGTTACTCCATATAATACATATAGAGCTGATCTCATTTATTTCACTAATATGAATCATGATTTTCTTACATAAATTTTTTATGTATATACAGGTTGCTTGTTTCTAAATGTTTGCTTTGGATAATACAAATGACAATAAGTATTAGCTTACATAGATATTTTATATATTATAGTAAATACATCTGTAAAAGATATCTCCAAAAGTTATATACTTAGGCCAAAGGGGACTTTGAAAAAAAATCAACAATGGTAAAATTGCTCACTCTAGATATTATTCAAATATACATCCAATAATGTATGGGAATATGTGTCTTCTATCCCCTACCAATAGAACAAAAATGTTTGCCTTAGAACTAAACTGACATGATAGTTCACATGAATAAAAGTTAGCCATAGTTCACATGTATAAAAGATAGCCAATTCAATTCAAAAATCAGACTTTTGGCATAATTTGTCAGGAAATTAGGAGAGATGAGACTTGAGGTTCTTTCATCATTCCTTTGTTTAATGCAGTCTTAAATTCCCAAGGAAAAAAGTATAAGCTAAATTCTGAACAAACAGAGCTGGCTATAAGTTTCCATATGTCATGAGCCAATCGTACTGATGGGAGACACACATTTCTCATTTGAGTGTCTGTCACTTAGAGTATCATGTTGATTGTTTGATGAAAGTTAAAAATTATTTTGTTTCTAAGTTGGAAACTGGCATGTTGTCAAACTATGGAAGATAATCATTATTATGAGGAGCCTATAAATCTGGGAATTGATACTTTTAGGACATGGAACATGAGAGTTACTTTGGAACTTTGAGTCAATTTCCACTGACCTCCATCAGCTTTCTTTATTAAGTATGAGTTCATATGAAATGCACTGGAATTGCATGAAGCATGGCATCTTGGTTACATTATAACTTAGAGGATACTTTCCCTGTATCCTCTATAAGCATCTCTCTTGACTTCTGTAATATGCTTATGGTTGAAGTTTATATTTAAAACAAAAGAATCCATTTAGAAGATAAAATGTATGTAATCTTCCCAACTGCAGGATACTGCATTTATTTTGCAAAAGGGACAGTAAAGGTGCACTTTTTAAAGTCTCATGACAATCAGGCCAAGATCAATTAGCAAACTGGTCTTTGTCTGAGCTAACTCAACCTTAAACACTTCCTGGGGCATCTATGAAGATAGAATAAACTGAGCTCTGTGCATTCAGTATATAATAGGTCTCCAATAGGAGTTGATTTCCTTTGTCTATTCCATTTGTTTAACTGTTAATGGACATCAGACCCAGAAAAATTAAGCATCTTAATTATTCCAGAGTAGCACAGTAGAACTCTCATAAGTCATATTACCTATTTCTATATATTAAGGTCAATCTCGGCTCTTTAATTTTTTTTTTTTTGCATGGGCAGGCACTGGGAATCAAACCCAGTATCTGGCATGGCAGATGAGAATTCTGCCTGCTGAGCCACCATGACCCACCCTGAATTTTAATCTAGAACTGCCTATTCCACATGTAGCAAAAAAGAGTTTTCCCATGAGAGAAAAACTTCATCTGCAAATTAGCTGCCTATGATCAAATCCAACCCAAATTAACTCAATTCAATAATATTACCATGACTCACCTTGTCTGAAGTACTTGAATTTATATTTTGATGAATAAGTAGCTTTATGACACCATTTTCTGCTAAGAAGCCATTGAATTATTTAAAAATCTAAGCAACAAACAGTCCTTACAAAGACACACAGACTATGCTATGAGATCATCTCAATAGTTGATGTGTTCTGCATCAAACCAAAACCCTCTGTCTGAAAATGGAATCTGTGATTATATGCTAAAATTTTTCACAGGCCAGTTCATAGCATCCATTCCTCACTGTTCCTTTTGCTCCCCAGATTCTTTTTAACATAAAACAGATTAAGACATCAGAGAGTCCGGTTGTTTAGGATGTGTTGGAAACAGAAAACAACTTCACTCTCTCATGAAGCATTTTTTCCATTTGAATATCTATTGATTAGTTCCAACATCTTCCTTTCCTGTTAATTTATTCCAATGAAAGTGGAATAAGCCATCTCACACCTAATCTTTCAAAATTGCCTCAGCTTATATTATTAGAAGGGAGAAGGATGAGTGGTTATATTTTATATGTAGAACTGTTGCTGGCAGCCCCTGTTTGTTAAAACCACTTCCTGTTTCAGCAGGCAGGCCCCTGTGTACTCAGGCCATTCCCTGTTTAAAACTTTCCCAGGCCCTGAGGATGGTCAATAGGCAGGATAAGAGGAGTCCCTGAGAAGCCCCCTCCTCCCTAACTGTTCATCGGTTTCTGTAAACCCAGCTTTGCACCCTTCCCGATTTAAACCAGCCAATCATTTACCTTGTCTTTAACATATCATCCTGTCCATAAAAACTGATGTTGAACTTTTGTTTGGGGCTCAGACTTTCAGAGGCTACTCAGCAGAGCCTCTATGGCCATGGATGAATAAAAACCTATTTCTTGAAACTGCAGAGCCTCAGCCCCAGTTGGTTCTGTTTCCACATATCATTTCAGGAGGCTCACAGCCTTGCCCCTGGTTTCGCACATTTCTGGAGGCTTTCTGGGGTCAAGAGCCTGGTGACATTGTCAGCTCCCTCTGCTGTGGCAGTGGCGTCACCCGGACCAGAGATCTGATGGAATCCAGTGCCAGCAACAGTGATTTTCTCCATCTTTCAGATTCCTAACCTCCCCGACCAGGGCACTCATCACCACCAGAGTGGCAATGGATCTGGGACAGTTTCTGGAACCAGGTTTCTGGGAGCATCACCCATCTGACTGGTAAGTGCCTCGGTGTGTCACTTTCAGCCCACCCGTAAAAGGCTAGGGGAGCCTGAGTGGAAGGGGAGGCTGATCACCTCCCAGAGACTCTCTGAGTACTGGTCTCCAGTTGGAGGACCAGGGGAAATGGAAATCGTCAGGTTCAGTTTGAGGAAGGGCACTGCGGGATGGGTGTTGGAGTGTGTGCGTGTGATCACTGTGAGTGAAAGGAAGTCCTGGGCCACAGGAGCCATGCACCAGGCCATGAGTGACTTCAGATTATGCAAGTTTGTGGTGATCCTCATATGGTTCAGGGTGGGCAACCCCAAAAGGGGGACCAGCCGGGGACTCATACCAGATCACCAAAGCCAAGAGGTGCCCAACATCACTGCTAGAGGAGCAGCCAGACTGAAAGAAGCAAAAGGTTGTTCAAAGCCCTTTGTTGTTGTCTGTATGCCCTCTCCCTCATCTTTGGCACCACCGATATGGGAGGGGAAGTCAGTAAGACACTGTTGCAGTGAATTACAGTGGGGAGAAGAAAAAGAAATTCTCTTGTATTATGGCTTATCATTATTCTGTCTTATAAAGTAAAATTTTCACATTTCAGAGTAAGAGGAGAACATCTGTGTAGGAGTTTTAAAATTTATCTCATTAAGAGAGTCTGTTCTGTACAACTGATGTTGCCATTGTGTGACCTTGGTAAGAAACAGCTGAAATGTGTGCTGTAGCTGGGAGGACTGGCTATCCTCCCAGAAGGAGGTGTACTTTAATAAAGAGATCTGGGTCCCAGGAAGCTCCTCTTGCTCCCTAGCCAGTTCCCAGAGGACCAAACTGGGCCCGGTCACGTAAGCTGGGCCCGGTCACATAAGCTAATTGGAATTTGGCCACCATTATGTGAAAATATCATAAAAAAAAGGAAAGAAAAAAAAACTGTATGCAAGCAGTTAGAAGAGAAAGAAAGAGAGGAAACTTAGGAGAAGAAGAGAGAAAAGGATCTTATGAGAGGGAGAGCACCTCATCAGAATCTCATGCTCTGCTATGGATCTTAACTAAGGAGATGCTGGATGCTGTCCCCAAGATCACTGTGGATTTTTACCAATGAGAGTTAAAATGCTGCTTCTGAGACTCTCCAGCACATCTCTTCAGGTGTCAGTGCCATCTCATCTGGTGATGGAACTATGCTTTATTTTTGAAAACTCTTTTAATTACTATCTTTAAATTATTTTCTTTAATTACTTTTATAATAAAATCTGTTTTTATATCGCTGACATCTGTGTTGTCCATGAATCTGAACCTATAAATTAAATGGCCACAAATATCACGTTGCCTTTTGTGTGACAAAATTGGCACTGTGAGCAGGATTTGAATTCCAGTGAAGCTTCATAATGGTCAGTAAAACAAGCTTTAAAAAATTTGTACAGAAAATATGGACTGTGTTCTTCTGAATATTGTGATGCTTTATTAGAACCATTCCTGATAAATTTGAAGTTGCCAGTTTCTTGTTCTTTTTTGTATGCAGAATGTATCGGATTTGAATGTTTTGTCTCCATGGTTTGTACTTTCTAATGCCATAAGACATTTTGGAATTTTTAAGTCAGAAACCCCTCTTCAAAATTTATTTAAAATAGATTAATAGTGAGCCATAAACTTTGGACATAGATTAGGAGATAATGTCATTTTCTAAAAAAAGTCCTCTAAGCTCAAAGTAAAGAACCAAGAAATCCCAGGATGGGATGATTTACCTTACTCCTTGCTTGCATTAGAAAAAGGGAAAGAAATGATTGGAGTGTGTAGAAAAGGATTGGCTTTGTTAATGGAATATAGAGAAAATATGTAAACAGAAAGATCAAGCAATCTCTGAAAAATGAATTATGAAAAGAAATTGGCAGAATTACAGGAAAAACTGTCCATGCTGCAAAATCAAAATTTTGTTTTAGAAAATCAAATTTAAAATTATCAGTCAGTAGCTGAAAGGGCCGCAGTCCACACGACCCAATATAAATATAAAAAAGAGACGAGGGAAAGTGAACAAAGGGAAAGTACATATGGTACCAGCCACTGCCACTGCTGACTGGGACCCTGATAAGTGGGACGGTGATGTGTGGGATGAGGCAGATGATGAAAAATTAGGAATATTTTAGATGAGAAAGTGTGTCAGAAAAAAAAGAGAAAATATTCTCCAAAAATAGGAACAGGCCAATACAAAGGCAAAAAGAAGAGAAACAGGGCAATCAGGTTATTTTCAAAACCCCTATAAAAGAACAAAAAATAACTGACATTCTTAGGCATTTTACTCAGAAAACATCATTAAGGCAGCACCTCCAGCATATAAACACTTGATAATGGCATTAGTAGGAGAAACAGGCAATCCACTTAACAGTGTCTTAAATAAAATGGCAGAGCTGGGAGACATGGGAGACTGGAAAACAGGAAAGGAAAGGCCAAAAGATATCATGGGAGATGGTTCCCCACTACAAGTAACAGAATCTCCCACAGGGACATGTTCCAGGCCTTGCTAGAAGCTGGGGCCAACCAAAAAAGTATTAACATTTTGTCAAATAATGAGATAAAGAGTATGTATGAAGAAAAATATAAACCAAGTTATAACCATAAAGTGAATGGTGCTCCTACTCCTGGCAAGGCAGAAAACCTGCATCCAGCTCCCTTGGCAACTCTGACCCCTCGTTTAGTCCCTTTCTTCCAGACAAAGGAATTAGGCTGAACCCAATTATCTTTGACTCCAAATTTGTGGCTCCCCTTTAGTATGATGTTTCACATTTTTAAATTGTGGAAGCTGTTTAAGATTAAGAAACTCCTTGCTTGAAGTTTTACCCTTACAATTTTTATTTTTAAAATCTTGATATGTGCCATTAATTCTTATTTAAAAATTGTATATTAATGTTTCAAATAGGCATTGGCTAAAGTTCAATTTTGATGGTACTTGTATATAGTAAAATGTTAATTTGAAATAATGACAAGTATAAAGGCTATAAAGGATGTGTTTTTACTAAAAGGAAAAAGAGAGTAGTTTTGTCCTAAGTAATGGCTGTTACACAATAAGAAAATGTAAGACAAAGCCAGAACAAATATAGTGTTGCTGAAGGTTTGAGGAAAAGGAAATTATGGTCAAAGTTAGGAAAAGTTTTAGGTGAACTAAAAGGGAAGGTGTTGGAAGCAGTACCGAACCCTTCAGCATCCACCCTCCCTTACGTGAATTTAAGCCAGGGGACTTGGTGTGGGTAAAAGACTGGAAAAAAAGGCTCCCTCCAGTCTCAATGGAGAGGTCCTTACCATGTTGCTTTAGTGACCTCAACAGCTGTCAGAGTTGCTGAGATTATCCCATGAATTTACCACTCTGATATCAAGGGGGCCACTGCAGATAACCCCTAGGCGTGCACCCCTGATCCTGAACACCTGACGCGCATCATTCTCTGGAAGCCACTGCGCCCTTCTCCATTGAAGCTGAGATCGGCTGAACAGCCTGCAATTGAGGCCTGAGTGACCATCACCATCCTGCTCTAGCTCACTGGAAGCAGCTAGTCAATGCACGGCCGAAGCCTAAGGAGACCTCCGAGCCCTGCCTCAGTCACCCCGGAAGCTGACTGATCTATGCATGGCCAAAGATTAAGGAATCGATGCATGTACATCCCAGCCTGCTGGGTCTGTGGACTAATTGTCTTTTCTTGCTCTTTGCATTTGTCTTTCATTTAGCAGTTTTAGCTCTCCTGGAAATAGATCTCCTGGAGTTCTTCCCGAAAACCAACTTTACTCTAATTTGGTGGGATCCCTCTTACCCAGGTAACTTCCCCCTTCCTAGTCGCTGCCCAGAGCATGTGTCTCCATTCCTTCCCTTGTACATTCATGTGGTGGCACTCCCCATAGGCAGCACCATGTGCCTCACTCCTCTGTTTCTGCTCAGCATGGCCATAAGCCCTTCCAAGGGGAATGACGCATGCCAGGCCTGCCTCAAGACCACCTATGTTGGGAAAAAGGTGAAAACTATAACCAGTATTCATGCCAGGGCAGTTCTCAGACCTGCCTTATTCTGTATGCACCCTAAAGGAAGGTCCCCCAGTATGCTATAATTTCACCTTGCCAGGTTCAGTAATGCTGTTTTCACTACTCTAGGGTGGCAAGGCTATCACCATAACCCCTAGAAAGGGAAATAGTTCCCAAGTCCACCTGACCTTCAACGCATGTACAGTTTTACCCCCTCACCAAATCTGACACCTTTCCCAGTGCAGTCCTCCTGGTAATGCAATGCATATGAAATCAGTGGGGAGCTCTTGGCTGTGCTGAGGTGGAGACCTCCTGGGAACTGGTGCCATGCAGTCTGTCTCTTGCCCAAAGCTATGAGCTGGGCCCTCACTGGAGGGAAAAACCTGGGTTCCCCAAAACATGTAACCAGAGCCAAGGCCCCACCAGCAGGTGAGGAAATCCCAAGACAGGTGCTGAGTGTGGATGCCAGGGGGCATAGGCTGTTGAGGAGACAAATAAATTGGATGCTCTCAGGGGGGTGTTGCCCCTCCCTTACTTGTACACCTCACATTACCCCTCTTGGTCCTGGAGAATGGCTGGTTAGCCAAAGACAGGTACGATTCCTCAGGGAAGGAACAACCTAAGACAGGCACAGTCACAAAGGGGCCATCAGGAGAAAACTTAGGGCCAAAAGAAGTAGTGCACAATCCCTCCCCCTCCCCCCCAACTCTGCAGGTGCCTAAACCCTACATGGCTACCTGGTTTCCCATGCCCAGCTCAGAGCAGGACATCCCAACACCTGCAACAAGAAGAGGTTGAGATATAGGTGACACTACTGCCCACTGGCATGGGCGAGCATCCAAGGGGGAAATGTTGCAGACAGCTCCTGTTTGTTAAAGCCACTTCCTGTTGCAGCAGGCAGGCCCCTGTTTACTATTTTACTCCTCCTTCTCTCTTTCTCTCTCAAATGCAAAAATAAGAAAATATATAATGAACAAATAAGACCCATTATTTTCAATCTTGAGGAGTAAGTTATGAGCACGTACAGATACAGATTTTTTTCTTTTTGTTGTCAGTCTCTTATTGATATTTCCTGGGGATTCCCCCCACCCCCTTCAGTGTGGAGTTCATTGCATTTTCCTGGCAGAAATCCAACCCAGTTAAACACCTGTTTAAAAATCTTCCAGGCCCCAAGGATGGTCAATAGGCAGGATAAGAAGAGTCCCTTTGAAGCCCCCTGCTCATTAACTGCTCATCTGCTTCTGAAAACTCAGCTTCGCGCCCTTCCCGGTTTAAATCAGCTGATCATTTACCTTGTCTTTAATATGTCATCCTGTCTATAAAAACTGATGTCAATCTTTTGTTCAGGGCTCAGACTTTCAGAGGCTACTTGGCTGAACCCTATGGTCTTAGACAATAAAACCTACTTCCTGAAACTTTGAAGCCTTGGCCCCAGTTTGTTCTGTTTCCATGTAATGTTCCAGGAAGCTTGGAGCTTTGTCCCAGGTTTCACACAACTGAACCTTATATCATCAAACCTTAAGAATAGTCCTTTTTCTTCTGTAATTCCTCCCCCATGTCCAACTCCATGGAATCAAAACCCTGTTCATTGCACTCAACTTTGCTTACTTAGAAATTAACTCAGATCTGTAATTAAATGGAGCAAATCATTAACCTGCAGAACTCTGGTGTGTGTCTGCTACTTAGAATTACACCTAAGAGGATGAGCATGATTGTCCCAAAATTATATCTCTGGGAACCCCAGAGATTGCCACCTAGCCAGAAGATAAACATCCCAGGAGGAAGCAAGCTGTCTAACCTCTAGCCTCTAAAAAATTCCTGTTATTAAGCCAATCCATTTTATAGTACTTGCTTTAGCATCCAGGAAAATAAAACATGAACATTTAAAGTAACTTAGAGTCTTAATTTTAGAATCTTGCTTATATTTAAATGAGATCACTTATCCTAAGAAAACATGATTGAATATCATTTAACAATATTTTACTCCTTCCTCTCTCTCTCTCTCTCTCTCACTCTCTCTCTCAAACGCAAAAATAGTGAAATATATAATGAACAAATAAGACCCATTATTTTCAATTTTGAGGAGTAAGTTATGAGCACGTACAGATACAGATTTTTTTCTTATTGTTGTCACACCTTCAGTGT
Source organism: Myrmecophaga tridactyla (assembly GCA_004026745.1). Lineage (NCBI taxonomy): Eukaryota > Metazoa > Chordata > Mammalia > Pilosa > Myrmecophagidae > Myrmecophaga > Myrmecophaga tridactyla. The sequence goes on from PVIY010021073.1 coordinate 35,439, forward strand.
GGTGTTCATTGCATTTTCCTGGCAGAAATCCAACCCAGTTAAACACCATATCCAGACAGTTACCATGCCTGAAAACTCTACAAGAAGCTGGAAAAAAGTCCAAACCATGCTGACAGATCTCACTTTAAATATGTGAACATATCATAAACAAGCTAGACCTACAGCCATATTACTATATATCCCAAGACTCTGTAGACATTTTCTCCCTATAAATCCACATAATTACCCTCTTCTTACCCTCAGCTGGAAACACACAAACAATTGACTAACAAAATGTGATGTCTGAGCTTTAATTCTCCAGGAATCAAATGTGTCAGCCTGTGCCCATGGTTTTGTTTACTATGACAGCACATGACAGGGCCCTACTCTGCTTCACCCACTGTGCTGGATTGTAAAGATGTATGTCCCCTAGAAAAGCCATGTTTTAATCAAAATCCCATTTCATAAAGGCAGAATAATCCCTATTCAATACTGTATGTTTGAAACTGTAATCATATTATCTCCCTGGAGATGTGATTTAACCAAGAGTGATTGTTAAACTGGATTAGGTGACTACATGTCTCCACCCAAAAGGGTGGATCTTGATTAGTTTCTGGGGTGATATAAAAGAGGAAACATCTTGGAGAATGAGAGATATTTGGAGAGAACAGAGAATGCTGCAGCACCATGAAGCAGAGAGTCTACAAGCCAGTGACCTTGGGAAATGAAGAAGGAAAATGCCTCCCAGGGAGCTTCATGAAACCGGAAGCCAGGAGAGAAAGCTAGCAGATGACACCGCGTTTGCCATGTGCCCTTCCAGATGACAGAGAAGCACTGACTGTGTTCACCATGTGTCTTCTCACTTGAGAGAGAAACCCTGAACTTCATCAGCCTTCTTGAATCAAGGTATCTTTTTCTGGATGCCTTCGATTGGACATTTCTATAGACTTGTTTTAATTGGGACATCTTCTCCACCTTAGAACTGTAAACTTGCAACTTATTAAATTCCCCTTTTTGAAAGCCATTTTGTTTCTGGTATATTGCATTCCAGTAGCTAGCAAACTAGAACACCCACCCCTCCACTTATATGTGGGGCTCAATTTCTCTCACCCTCTGCTTCTCTCTTTCTCTGATGGGTCATCTTCACCAGCACATAAACATCCATAGCTTAGAGGCATAAATATGGTTACCAAGGATTGGGATCATGCTCTTCAAAACCAATATAAAAACTGGAGGCCCTGGCCAGAGACTGGGTGTCTCTTTATGACCATAGTCATGAAGATTTCTCATTTTTAATGTGGAAGGGATGGTGAGTGTGATCCATACGGAGCTCCATGCTGCTTCTGATGAGATAAGCCAGACTGAAATGAATTATGGCATGATGTTATCTCCATTCTCCATAAGCTCTGGGGTTTTATAATGAATTTAGAGTTTCTTCAGTGTTGTTTAAGGGACAGCCAGGTGTAATTTATCCAGAGGCGAAGAGATCCTTCTGAAGAGATGCTCTGTATACAGGGAAACTTGGTGATATGAGAGCCCTTGCAGGGGTGAGAAAGCCAGTACAAACTCCTAGTCCAGAAATATCTCATCACCGTCATGGTTCCCTATGCCTGTTCATTGTAAGTTGAGTCAAATCCACCAAACCTCAGAACTGAGTATGCACAGAAATATTCAATTAGCATGCACAAGTGCAAACACACATATGCACACACATTATAGATATGACATATATCTGAATGACCCAAGACCAGAGGCCCAATTGAGATGCCTGAACAGGTGGCTCAAATTCCTAAAACATCTATTTCTGCTGCTTGAGCATCCCTCCTTCAATCCACACCCATGGTCTTATGGGGAACTTGCCAAGACCAGTTATTAGAAGAGATAAAAATTGTGGGTCTGGGTTAGCATGAAAGTACACAGCATTCTGTCACAGTCAGAAGTAGACAACTGCTGAAGTAAGCCCCACTAAGGGTGGCCATAAAAGAGAGTAGTAAAGGGAAATATCCCAGGTAAAGTAACTTTTATCCAGTGAAAGAAAAGAAAAAGAGTTATAGCTCTACACTATCCATAGAAGGTAGAATGGATAGATAGCTGGTCAAGGATTTGGGAAGAAGATAAGCATGGTAGCTTTTAGGGCATGGATTGAAAATTGCTTTTAAGTCCTTGCTTCAGAGTAGCATCACTCAGAGAAGGAACCCAATATTCTACTGGAGACATTGATTCTTCCTAGAATATAATAACTTCTTTCTTTATCCACCCTGGTGCTTACTTTAAGGACCCCTTGATAAAGACATGAACTGAACCCCATCAAAGGTGCATTGGTTAACACCAAACTGGCCAACAAGATAAGCCAAAAGCAACCTACTGATGCCAAAGATAAGCAGCATTCTCATAGGAAATGAGCCAGGCAGCTGGGGACAAGCTGATTATATTTTATTTGTCTATGCTACAGGAGGGGACAATTTATTCTCCAAAAGATGGACACATGTTTTAGGCATGAAAAGTTGATCCTTATTACTGACTGATTTATATTTGTGAATTTGTTCACTCATTAAAATTTATCTGTACCCTCAAATCATACTTGTGGTGCACTTGTGATCATGTGAAGACATGTACAGAGAGGCAAAAAAATTGAATCTCCCAAAGTGCATATTGCCAGCTGAGGAGAATAAAAGCTACATTCTTCTTTGTTGTTTCAGTTTTTATATTGTAAACAATTTTCTTTACTGCAGTATATTTAGTGCCATATTTTTAAACATTTTTTAGTGCTTTGTGTCAGTGATATCACTATTTAAAATGATTTCCAAGCACAGTGATGAAGTGATGTCTAGTTTTTCCAAACACAAGAAGGCTGTATTCTGCCTTATGGAGAACATGCACGTGTTAGATAAGCTTCATTCGTGCATGAGTTATAGTGCTGTTTGCCATAAGCTCAATGTTCATGAATCAATATTATATATTTAATAAGGTATCTCTAAGCAGGAACACATGTTAAACAAGATTATGTATTGATAGGTTGACAAAAATGTTGCAGCCAGAGGTTCATAAGTAACTAGCCCTGTTTTTCCCCTAGAAGCAATATAGCAGTATTTGTTCATTCCATGTTTGTGGTGGCATTTTTTTTTAAGAATAAAAGGCCCAAATTTGCCTTTTCCAAGCAGTAACACTTTCTGCTATTTTACCATTTATGGATTTACATTATGCTTCACACAAGGAATCTTATACTGCATAGCCTCTGGCCAGCAGACAGATTTTTATGGAAAAGAAAATAGAAAATCAATTCATTCTATGTAATCAATTTATCTTATCACATACACAATTATCCAGCGATTTCTGCCCTGACACAATAGTGGAATGAATGCTGAAGGCTGTTATGGTGCCTCCTGGGAAAACATTCTACAAGATGTTTTCTGCAGTTTTTTTTTTTAATTAAACCAGTGTCCAATATGTAGTATGGCTGCTTTCCTTGCTGCACATAATATCCCACTTAAATATGCTTTGCTTTATGACAATGTGACCTTGATTTTGGTGAGCCTATAAGTCCTAATATTCAAGGGAGAAATACATACACCATAGTACATAGTCACAGTCACAATCAACTTGAATCTGAAACTGTGCCTGGTCATGTTTCTCATGGTGCTGAGTCAACACGTTGAAAACCGTCACAATACTGATAAGGATAATTAATTTAAGTTCTCATGGGTAAGGTGACTTGTTGTTACCCCACGGGCAAGGAGCAACTGGCTTGGAACCCAGCTGACTCACTGGAGATTCCTTGCCCAATAGTTCTGGAAAAATGAAAATCATATCATTTCAATAAAGACAGATCCCGGAAAAATGAAATTTTGGGTTATCCTACCAGATAGTGAGCTTATCCAAATCCAGGCAAAATGTTAACAGATGGTAAAAGGAAACTTAGAATGTGTGGTGAAAGAAGGCTGTCTTAATTACTCCTTTAGCTTTTGAACATACAGAAGCAGTATCTGTGATATCTATATTTTATATTAATTGGTTTTCTCTTCTGTCCTCATCATGAAGAACAGTTATGGTGGGTTTTGATTTTTTGTGGCAATATGATCAAATTGATATCAATCTATGTGACAAAATTCACCTGTTCAAATGGATAGGTGGGCTGTACAATAATATTTTCTGTTTATTCATCCAGATACACTCTCCAATCTAACCTCCCCTGCTCTGAACCCCAGAACACTTCCCTGAATGGACAGTACAATGTGTTCCCCTGCTGTCTCATTTACTTTTGGGGTTAGCCAGTGGGGAGTTTGGAGGAAGGGAGAGAACTGAACAGTAAGAATTCTTTTCCCCAGCTCTCTCCCATCAGGTTGTCCCAGGCTGGCTGTACCCTTAATGAAGAGTCACATCATATGTCAGGAGGTCCCTGCTAATTCTATACTCACCCTGAAAGTTCTAATAGCTACTATGTCCTAGCATTTTAAAGTCATAGAGTAATAAAGGTGCTCATGATATTAGGCCCAGCATCTGCATAATCCCTTACGTTCTTGCTCTCACAATATGATTATAATCCCAATTTGATTCCTCTGATTCTCTTCGTTCAAGAGATTATATCTCATACAGGACCATTAACATTTATATTACATCTCATTACATCTCATAAAGGACTATTAACAATTTCTCAAGTACAAAAGTCAGAAATGGTACAGTTAAGATTTGAATCAATCAATACCTAGATTCTGTATAATTATGAAACAGCTTCCTCTCAATGAGATGTCAACAAGACACAATAGAAAGTCTTTGAATAGGTTTAAACAAAATAATTGCAGAAGTATGATTGACACTGAAGCCCCCCCCCTTAATATTCCCTGCTTTCACCTTGTCTCTGTCTGGTATATGAGTATTATATCTGGAAATACAGCTGATATATGGATATAAAAAGAGAAATGAAGATAAGCAAAGAGAACTCAATCCTGACATCCATGTGGTTATGAAACCTATGGGAATGCTTTAGATGTTAAAAGAAATCATTTTCAAATGCCATCTATTACCATACATAAAACTGGAGTAAGGCTAATAGGAACAATGAAATGACAAGTGTTGCCTTTCAAGGCAGTCTACTATTTCAAATTATCTCAACATCAGTATAATTCATTAAGAGCAGCTGTACAGCACAAAAGCAGGCAGTAAAAATGTGAATATTTAGGCTCAAAGATATGTCTAGGCCACAACTTTTGGGTTATGATTATTCCAATGCATAATTGATCTGAAAGATAGACTGTATAACTAAAGAAATGCAAGTTTTGATGTCAGCAGCCTGTGAAAATTTCATCTTCAAGCAATCATTGTACTCCTGAACTTGCACCACTGTGACTTGTGTCAGAAGTTAGTGAAGCTCCCAGTTCTTCTCTCAATGGGATATTGAAGAATAATGGACAAGAGAGAAATTCAGAGGAGGTGAACTTCCATGCAACAGTGAACACTGCACAAGAAGATCTCAAAGAAAAGAGAACCAGGGCTATTTCATGGGCTAAGCAAGGAAGCCAAGGTCAAGAGTCAAGGTTCTTACTTCTCCAGTCAGTCTGATATGATCACAAAAAAGTGGCTGCTCTGCATTTCTATTTTACCTATTTCAGAATGTGAATTCAAGTAGTTTTATGTTACATCTCCATCAATATACACTTGAATGTTAGAGTGTACAACCCTTCTTTTTGTTTAGAAGTTTCCAGAATCTGAAGAATTAAAAGCAGATGTCTCAGAAAGGATTGACATTGTTGAGATATTTGGCTTTTGAATTTAATACAGGAAACTAGACTGGACTTTAGCATTTATTTTTCTGATGAGAAGGGATGAGTGTGTTCTATGATTAGGAGGAGGAATAGGTGTGGATATTGGATAGGCAAAGAGGTATCCTTCATCCCTAGAGAAAGAGAGCTCACCATTTCTTTCAAGAACACTCTTGAAATACTCATTTCATTAAAGCTGCCATGTTTCAAGGTTTACAGTGTGTTGGCAAAATAGAGTGTAACAGAGGCCCTTAGTTTTCTTCCCAATATCAGTTCTCCACTTTTGGAACTACCAGCATCCATGAGTTTTGTGGCTGACAATGTATAAATTTCAAACCATTTTCTTCCCCAGTTGCCTCTGAAATTGAAAGTTCTCAATGAGATGGACCTTCTTTAAAGGAGGCTGATTATCCTGAACTTCCCCTGAGGAAATTCAGACCTGAGATTTGAAGAGACACCTTTTTTATCAAGACCATGAAGTAAAAGGTCATGAGCATAAAACAGACCTGACAATGCCTATCACTGAGCTGTGGGACCAAAGGAGAAACTTCCAGCCTCAGGACATGTATTTACTTGAGAATACAGGTTCTCTTAAGTGTTTAAGCCACTGTGTGGGTTTCTATTACATGCAGGCAAATGCAGTACCCAAAACAAAGACAATTTCCATTGATTTGGCTTTCTTAAGAAATGATAAATCAAATCTAGACAGCCCAGCTGTAAGCACCCATGTTAAGTCCCACATCAGCAAAAGCAAAATCTAAGTTTTTATTCCTTATAAATACCTGACATGTAAAGAAAACATAATTTAAAGGAGCTAACCAGCTATCTTCAACTTCCTGCTCTTACAACAGCTAACTTCCTGTGCTGGTTTGAAAGGAAGTATGCCCCCTAAGAAAAGCCATGTTTTAATGTAAGTCCCATTTCATAAAGGTAGAATAATCTCTAGTCAATACTGTATGTTTGAAACTGTAATGAGATCATCTCCCTGGGTGATATGATTTAGTCAAGAGTGGTTGTTAAATTGGATTAGGTGACGACATGTCTCCACCCGTTTGGGTGGGTCTTGATTGGTTTATTGGAGTCCTATAAAAGAGGAAATATTTTGGAGAATGGGAGATTTCAGAGACTTCAGAGAGAGTGACACTACGAAGCAGAGAGTCCACCAGCCAGCGACCTTTGGAGATAAAGAAGGAAGACGCCTCCCGGGGAGCTTCTTGAAACCAGAAGCCAGGAGAGTAAGCTAGCAGATGACGCCGTCTTCGCCATGTGCCCTTCCAGCTGAGAGAGAAGTCCTGACTGTGTTCGCCATGTGCCTTCTCACTTGAGGGAGAAACCTTGAACTTCATTGGCCTTCTTGAACCAAGGTATCTTTTCCTGGATGCCTTGATTGGACTTTTCTATAGACTTGTTTTAAGTGGACATTTTCTTGGCCTTAGAACTGTAAATTAGCAACTCATTAAATTCTCCCTTTTAAAAGCCATTCCGTTTCTGGTATATTGCATTCCGGCAGCTAGCAAACTAGAACACTTCCTTAATGCCAACCAAACATTTGCACTAACTATATTAGGAAATATAGTCTGCATTACCCACCAAGATTTACTCCCTTGTTCTGTCCATAAAATATTTCTGTGTTCAGTGGAATTCCCTTCCACTTTATGATAATTGGAATCTCCCCCAATAAAAATGAATTGATTTAATGAAACTCTCTGAGGTCTAACCAAATTTCACTCAAGTTTTTATTTAACAGAAACTGTGATCAAATCCTAGTTGAACTGATATAAATACCACTGACATTGCGGATATTCAATTAATAAACAATGAATTAAATAGAAAATGGGGCAAAAAT